>WBMZ01011999.1:0-40550 GCA_013400975.1 Atrichornis clamosus | reverse complement strand
AGCCGCGGCGGCGGGCGGAGGGCCGCCGTGCCAGGGCGGGGGCGGCGGGGCCCCGGGGCACGCCTCGGCCCGCCGGCCACACCGCGCCCCTCCGCGGCTGCCCAGCGTGGGCACCTGAGGCAAAGGACTGTTTGTAGGCATGGGTGCCCCCGTAGTCTCGGGTGGATAGCAGCAGCACTCGCGCCGATGTGTGAACTCCTGTCTGACCGCCTCATGCGATATTATCAGCAGTTAATATATGCCCTCCACATCTGGCTTCCTTAGTGTCAGTACACTGTCACTGCCGCAACACTCTCAGTACACACGTACAAGACTTTTTGTTGCCCCGAAGCGTTTTTGATACACCCAATCCAAAGGTGATTTATGTGGAGGATAACTGGAAGGTGGTTGTTCAGACAATTTGCATAAAGTCTGTAGAGATAGTTAAAAATATAGGCATGGTTTATTTAGATATAAACTCATACAAAAATACCTTTTATCGGTATATACCTACAAACAGAATCCCACCAGGATCTACTTATTTATCTGCTTTCAGGTATACCTATCAGTATATTACATTAGCTATCTCAGAAGTTAGGTGCTTTTGTATGTGTTCCCAGACATGCCAACACACACACATACAAGCGTGAGGGTGCATACCTCCGGCAGTGGGTGTGCGTGAGTATATATTTACGCATACATTCGCAGCCCTCAACGCTGTAGTCTCTTAAGTGTTTCAAAAAGTAACTCAGCTTTTAAGTGGGTCGCCTCGCCGCCCGCCCTTCCCTTTCCCTCGCTCAGGCCTGCGGCCGCGCCGGCGCCGGGAAAAGGGGCTCTCGGCTCCCGGGTGGGGTTGGACGCGGACGCGACGGACACAGAGGTGCCTGTGGGTGCAGAGTGGAGGAGCGGGCTGGGGGTCTGCCCCGGCGGTTTGATTTACCGCAGACCTTTTCTGTTTCAGCGTGGCTGGCGGCGTCGAGCGGCGCGGGGGCTCTTTGCTCTCTGCCCCATGGTTTGGTCTCGAAACCCTCTCCGTGCCTCCGGGCCGCCCCGCCGATAGCTTTGGGGAGCTGCAGCCCGCCCTGTGTGTGCTGCGGCGCGGGGACTCCGCGCCTTCCCGCGCCCTCCCGCGCCCTCGGGGCTGCGCAGACGGCGCACAGGGCCGAACCCGTGGGCGCTTCCCTACGCCCGTCAGGAGTAAGCGCGGTGGTGGAAAGGCGACCTTTCCCCCTCGACCTTACCCTGGGGGTAACCAAAGCTCCCTTTTATTTTCAATGTCATTTCGGAGTTTGCCTTTTGTTCCCCTCTACCTCTGGCTTGCAGGGATACGGGCGGCTCCCCGCTGGCTCAGGGAAGATTTAGCGGTTGCAAAGATCTCCCATTTAAAAAAGACAATGGAACCCTTTCGACGAGCCTGTGCAGTGCCCGAGATTTATTTTCATGCCGGGGAAAATGGAATGGAATTGTTTGTTTTTCTTTTGTTTTCACAGCAAACCTCAAGGGCAAGTTACAGGAGGGCTGATAGGAGCCCAGACCCTTCCTCGTTGCCCCAGCGTGTCTAGCAGGGCCACCCAGCTGGGGGCCGATGCATCCTGTGTATGACCACGGCAGTCCGGGAACCCGCACAAACGGCGCGGCTTCAGACGTATCTGTCCGCGAATGCCCTGCTGTGATTGACTTCGGAGTGACCGAGTGCTCCGGACATTGCCCTCAAATCCTTTTCCGCCTCCCCTCTGCTCCCCATTCTGCCACTTGGTCTGAGCTCCCTCAGTGGCTTTAATTCGGAAGGAAGCTGCCAGATGTCCCATTGTGCCCTTGGCTTTTTGTCCTCGGCAGGGGCCATCACTGCAGGGTGGGTCGCTGCACACGTTATTGGCCGTGCCCCGAGAGGGACGCACCGGGGCAGGAGCCCGCGGTCCGCCGGGGCAGAGGGACCCGCAGCAGCCTCCCTCCGCTGGCCGCCTGAGAAAGCGCAGCTCCGGGCCCGGGCCGCGCGGGCTGTCACTCACCTGGGCCTGCCAACTTGCTGCTGTTGCTGCTGAAATTTCACCCCAGCCAAGGCACATCAAATAAATGAGGAAACAAAATGGATATTTGCTCAGTCGTCCTCGTAGGAGACCAGTATAGTTAAGTGGATATTCGTCCATCTTCACTGTCCATTGGTCCAAATCTAGAGGGAAGGATTAGCTTCTTTCAGTGTTGTTGCAGCTCCTCGTCAACACCCTCTCATAGAGGTAGTTCTGCCTCTGAGCAAGATTCTTACCCCTTGCTGGGGAAAGTGCAATTTGCCTGTTCATGGATCAAGAGGAACAGTTTAATAAATTCTGCCCATTCCAAGTGCTTGCTTTCGAGCAGCACAGTCAGTTTCAAATTGTGCTCTTGACAGTTGACTTGAAAGAGTCTCACTCAAAAGCTGCCTTCTGGGTGTGACTCTGCCTCTTCCCCAGCTGCTTCCTACCTCCTGAGCCTGTAGCCCATGAATCCATCCCATGAGGGCTGCTCTCAGACCCTGCTCTGCAGAAGCAGCCCGATTGCCCCACGCTCTTCTCTGAGCGTAGGAAGTGAAGCTGCAAGTGCCATCCAGGGCTGAAGCCCTCAGAGGTAGAGCTGACATGAGTCAGTGAGATGGCCTGGTAGGGCCAGAGTGACACACTGCCCACTGCTAGCGGTAGGTGGTGTGTTTATTTATCATGCCAGCCTTAAAAATCAACATTTTCCGAGTCTTAAAAATCCCAGCCAGCCAACCAAACAAAAAAAACTCAATCAATGTTCACTCTGCCTTGATTTTCTTCTGTTCCTTTCCTGTAAGTGAGGACACAGAAGTTTCCTAAGTAAAGAGGTCCATTTCAGAAGCCCAAGGGCAAATCTAGGGATGTCTTGGAAGCTCCTTTTTCATTTCATGGGAACCAGTGTCTCTGGGAAGATCATGCCCCCAGTCCGGCTAGTACAACTGGTAGGTCTAGTTAAAAGCTGATGTAAAAAGCTGCAGCACAAAGGAAGCCATTTGTAGCGAAACTCAACAATGAACTTTATTGGTCCTGCTACCAAACCCATTAACAAAGCTATACACTCTGAAGCATTGTTTCCAGGGCTGGGTTTTGTTAACCAGCTACTGACATATCTATATGGCCCTGGGTGCTGATTTAACAGGTGCATTCCTCTTGCCAGGAAAGGCTTCAGTTCAGTTACCAGTTTCAGCTAGTTGAATTTCAAACACCAGTCTTTCAAGAGTTTCCTGCTGTAAATAGGATCCCAAAAGTTTATTGTACAGTATATACAGCACAGGGATATATGTATGGCATACATGTCAGGAAAGGCTCTGCTTGAGCCATGAGACTTGTGTGCCACAGAAGGAATTTGACAACTCTGATAAGAGCTCCCATCACCTTTAAGTTTATGGGTCAGGCATCCTGAATCAGATCATGTCCCATCAGCTGGACTACCCTGCAATACTCTGTCTTTCAAAGAGTGCTCTGAAAGCAGCGTATGTGACTTGCTCACTTCAGCACCAATGGCACCTGTATAGCCATACATCGGAGAGTTCCTCTATTTTATACAAGAAATTGAGATGGAGGATAGTGAGTTACAGCTGTTTGCAATACTGAATTACTACTGGGAGGAATGGGTGTCTGTGTATTTCTGTTACTGCAGAACCTTTCTTCCTGGAGTTAATCAGCAAGAAGGAAAGAATGTACTTCAGCTTGAGGTTCAGTTGGGTTGAAGGACCAAGGATTGAGAAGCAAAACCAAAGCTTCTTTTTATTGTAACATAAAAAATGCACCCAACAAGTTTCTGAAAGTCCAGAAGCATTTTATCTTTGAATTAGAACACCACTTTCTATTCAAATAAAAATCCTAAAATATATGCTGAAACAAGTCCTTGCTAGCAGCCTCTATTTTCTGTTTTCCCAGACATTAGTCATTATTAGCATTGTCGTACAGAAGAGTCTCCATGTAGCAGTACTATCTTCTAAATTACTTTGGATGATACACATAATGAAGTTAAAAATTTCACTCATCTTTGCCCTGTCATAAATGAAAGCACATATTATTCAAAAAATAGCTGACCATAGAATTAGGTTCAAGTTACATTTTCAATGTAGAAATGTTTATGCTGAAAAAGCCTAGATACTTTCTTGGAAGTAGTTTAATCATGTAAAATAGTCCATTAATGGATTTTGACTACTGTTCAGTTTTTAAAATAATGTCCCTTATAATTAGTTGTTTTATCATACCTTTATGTGCATTGCTTATTTTGAATTCCAGAGAAAGAAGACTTCTAAGCTGATATAATGAGATAATATCCTTCCCTAGCATAAGTAAGGCTATGAGATGGACTGCTACCCACATTGGTAATTATACATTCTCCTTTTCCACAACAGGAACCAGAATGAATACTCTAAAGCATTTTACTCCCTCTGAATAACATTAACTGAAAAAACAAGTGAGTGACTTGTTTACGTATTAGTGTTGGAGGAAGCAACCTGAGCTGGCTGTCCTTGAGTCTATGGAGCCAAACTCATTCAGCAAGTACTTAACACAGGACTAAGGAGGAAGCCATTTCACCACTTACATACCAAACTGCTGTGCCAGCTCTGCCACCCCACAAGGGTGCCAGCTTCAGGTTCTATATGCCCTGGGAAGGGGCCAGAAGGCAGAGAAGGTATCACAGATTGGTCCAGTTGTGAGATACAAGCTTTATAAGTGAACAAAAGGGACACTTCCATCCCATCTTGTCTGTGTGAGCTCAAAACACTCTGTGAATATAAAAAGTTTTTGGGTGAGAGCCTATTATGACATGTTACAAGAGGCTAAGATGTAGTCCATGGTCATATGGGAAATAGGTGGATCCAAATTGTCTTCCAGAAATCTGTTCTGACTAATGAAGGGATGCAAATCCACCTACTGCCTATCTGGCCACACTGACCTCACTGGTAGCACAGCTAGCACAGTTTGCTGTTGAGACTGAGAGCCAGAATTTCGGATTAAAAGCACATGCACAGTCAGGGCAGCTTGATGCTGCAGAAAAATGAAGCCCTCAGTGGTCCCTGTGCCTGCACCAGCTACAAAGCAGCTAAAAAATGGTTGAGAGAAAAACCACCATGGTGACCCAGCAGCTCCACAGTCCTTCCTCATGTGACTGCAAGCAGGACTGCTGGGTGTGCCTCGGGGTTATATACACTGCCTGCAGGCGGGGGTCTGTCCTGCCATTTGGCCACCTGTGGCCCAGGACTCCCCCAGAGTGAGAAATAAGGATTGCATTTAAATTCAGTGGGAAGAGTATCTGGTACTTACAGCATTTAAAGCTTGCACTGCAAAACCTATCAAAGAGTACTTGCTTTTCATTATAGCATTTTGGTGCTTTTTCAGTGAAAATACTTGGTCCTGAATGCAGCCTGGAAACATCAAATGGAAATACATATTACATGAAGCAGGGGTTTCCGAACAGACCTTGCTTTGGGTACTGCTTGCTGCAGCAGCCCGTGCTGCTGGCAGGGATGGCAGCTGGAGCCCTTGGCATTAGCTGTGGCCAGGGCTCCTGACAGATATAGTGGCTGCCAGCACTGGCTTTGTACCAGACCTATGCCTCTGCTCATCCCACCTCCTGCTCCCTAGCCTCTCATCAACCCTCCCACAGCACTAGGATGACAACCATAAGCTTCCTAATCTTTCCCCAGCCACACTGCATTTCCTCTTCCTCCCATCCCTCTTTCCCAGCTGACATCACCGGCAGTGTACTGGCAAGAGCTGGCTTCGGTGGCAGAAGCTGAGGGACAGCTTGCAAGCAGGTTCCAGCCTCACAGCTGAGCACCTTTCTTCATAACTCAGAGCACTTTGAGTATCAGCAGTACAGGCTGCAGAATCTTCGTGCCTAGGAAAACTATGAATTAAAGCAACAGACCCCTTCAGAAAAAAGAAAAAAGGTGTCTGAAGCATTTGTACATCTGCAAAATTTTGGTTTCTGTAGAAATTTTTCAATGAATTTTGGATGCTCAGCTCTCCATGGCCTGTTCCTTGCAAGGCATAATACTTTGCTGAATGTGCAGCCCCTTGAATTGCTGGGCTTCTCTAAATTTTCCTTTTCTGACTAAGTCATTATGTATCCTGCATTTATCAAAAATGGCTAGAAATACAGGACTTTGCCTTTCTCTCAATCTGCATGTCATTCCTTTACAAAGCTTGAAAATATTTTTCCTCTGGTATTTATTCATTTTGCCGTGCTGTATAGCCAATTAGACTATTCTGCTGCGTTCAGAAATGAGAACAGTTCCACCTCCCTCACATCCAGCTCCATTTCTCTTCAGTTTCATTTCCCTCAGGGTCACTGTTAGGTGATGATATGCAGTAATGTCCCCAGTGAGGTGCAGTTTCCATTAGCTTTCCCCTTCAGTGCTGGTCAGAGGTCTGAATTCTTATAGGATTTGTTTTCTTGGCTGCTTAGAAGATAAGATTCAGTTCTGATCCCTCTTCTAAATGGACATACTTCATTTTCTGTATTTCTTCCTTTTCTAATAAGTCAGTGTCTCTTACCTGTGATTTTAAAACAAGAAGTATGTTTTTGTGCATTATATTTTTTTAATCAGCATTCAATACTATTTATATAAAATGGTTATAAAAGGAGGAAGAAATGACATTGCAGAACATAACACGCACATCCATACACACGCATTAGGAAGACTGCAGACAATTCTCTCAGACACATCTACATGAAAAGCAGTGAGAAAGTAAAAAGTACCTCTTCCTGTGGAGCACGAAGTGTCTTCTGTAGATGAGTAAATGTGTAAGCTCTGTAATAAATGATGAAGTCTGTTTAGTAGGTGTAAACTTGGCTGAATCAAACACGATTCAACATCCAATGTGCTTTGCGGGAAGAGAGGGGATGACAAATCAAACATAGTAGTTTCCCATTCTTCTCTCACTGAAGGGTCGTTTGAAAGTTTATATTCTTTTGAACACTGAAATGGTGTTGGTTTTCTCATAATGAAATTCTGGCATGTGTAATACCCAGCTCCATTTTACCTTACAAGGGTGGCTACTATTCCCTTAAAGTTAGTATTACTCGGTAGCCTTATGTTTACACTTCACACTGCTTGAGGCCCACAGTAGGGCTTTGTGAGAGAAGCCAGAGACAAGTGGCCCTGTACTTCACCATCATGCACCTTGAATAAACTGTTGCGGAAGTAGGTTTGAAGACAAATTAGGGCTACCCTCTCAGAGGCATCCATGACCCAGAAGTTTGGAGGAGAAGGTTTGGACATGCACTGTTACTGGAAAGTCAGAATTATTGCTCGTATAGTCAAACCTATAAATAAGCATCATAACTGGGGTGACTTTCAATCACCAGTTAGATTTCTTTCATTCAGTTTTGTTGATCTTCCTATGTTTTCATTGTAAGTTATATTTCCCACAGTTATGTGGTGGGCTGATCCTGGCTGGGTTCCAGGTACCCACCAGAGCTGCTCCATTACACCGCTCCTCAGTTAGACAGGGATCAGAAAAAATTGCAATGAAAGGCTCTTGGGCCAAGATAAGGACAGGGAGGGATCACTCACCAGTTATTTTCAAGGGCAAAATAGACTCAGCTTGGGGAAATTACTTGAATGTATTACCAAGCAAAGCAGAGTAGGATAATGAGAAATAAAACCAAATCTTTAAAACATCTTATCCTCTACCCCTCTGTCCTTTATAGGCTTAACTTTATTCCCAAGTTCTCTATCTTCTCCCCTCCAGCAGTGCAGAGGGATGGGAATGGGGGTTACAGACAGTTCACCTCATGCTGTTTCTGCTGCTGCTTCCTCCTCAGGGGAAGGATTGTTCACACGCTTCCCTGCTCCAGAATGGGGTCCCTCCCATGGGAGACAGTCCTCCATGAACTTTTCCAAAGTGAGTCCTTACTATAGGCTGCAGTTCTTTATTAACTGCTCGAGGATGGGCCCCCACGGGGTCACAAGTCCTTCCAGGAAACCATCTCCAGCGTAGGCTCCTCTCTCCACAGGTCCTGCCAAGATCCTGCTCCAGTGTGGACTTCCCATGGGGACACAGCCTCCTTTGGGCATACACCTGCTCTGGTGTCAGGCTGCTCCATGGGCTGCAGGTGGATCTGTTCCATCATGAACCCCCGTGGGCTGCAGGAGCACATCTTGTCTCACCATGGTCTGCACAACAGGCTGCAGGAGAATCTCTGTTCCTGTGCCCAGAGCACCTCCTGCCCTCCTTCGCTGACCTTGGTGTCTTCAGAGTTGTTTCTTTCACATATTCTCACTCTGCTCATCTCTGGCTGCAATTTACTTCTGCCTTTTCTTAACCTTTTTTTTGTCCTTCTTAACCATGATATTCCAAAGGTGCTGCCTACCACAGTCACTGCTGGGCTTGACCTTGGCAAGGGTGGGTCTGTCATGGAGCCAGCTGGCATTGGCTCTGTCAAACAGGTGGAGTTTCTGGCAGCTTCTCACAGGAGTCCTCCCTGTATCATCCCCCCACCCCCTGCTACCAAAGCCTTGCCATGCAAACCTGATAAAAATTATCTACATTTAGCTAGATAAAAAGTCATCAATAGATACTACATTATAATTAAAGGTGGCAAGTTTAAAGCTGGATTAAATGTATCATTTTCAGCAGAGTTTTTTCCTGAATAGTCATCTTTTACTCTAAAGTAAATCTAATTTAAACTCCTTATAGGTATTGCTTGCCCACATTTTTGTCTGTCCTCCAGGACCCTAGGTGGATATCATTGCCCAGTTGTATCATTGATTACAATCTGATCTTATAAAAAATTGAATTTTCTCTCCCACAAATCTTCTTTTCTCTGTTTCAATACAGGAGTGGAGCAAGTCTCAGATGTCAAGGTTTTTTCAGAGACAGAAATTTCACCAGAACTCTTGTTGTTTAGATAAATGGTCTGAATTCGAAAGAAGTATCAAATTCTTCTGTGAGAGAGAAAATTCAGTTTGCAATCATCTCAAAGTTAAAAAAACCCCAATTGATCTGAAGTCTTAACATAATTTTGAGTAACCAAAAGCCTATAAGAAAATCTAAGTCTGCTTCCTTCTTGGGAGCAGAAAGCTGTGGAAAAAACCTCTCAAAGTGTACATCTGAGCATCAAGTATTTGACAGAAGTCTATTCCATCACACTAGCTAAGTAGTTGACACAAATGTTTTCCTCTTGTGTGAATAACTGATGCTCATTTACATAATTTATTAGGGTGAGAATGGGAAATCAGTTGCGTTGTCACCGCAGCAGGACTTACTGGGTCTTATTTAGCATCAGGAACGTTATGACTGCTTTCCAGGCACTGAAAGGTGTCTGACCTGCCTTTGCCATTCAATGTCCACGTTTGCTACACATCAGAGAAGGGCTTCACTCTTAGCTGTTACGGGGTTTTGTATCCAAAGCCCAACAAGGCTTAGATTCTTACACTAGAAGACGTACAGTTGGAAATGAATGTAGCTGGGAAATAGCTAGAATAAAATTTTTGGCAGCAGCTATGCTTACTACATAGTACCCCTCTATGTGTGTCTTGTAGACACACCTATGATACAGACTGCAGAACTCCCTTGAGCAGTACAAAGTCTGATCAAGACATATTGTGTCTTTGCATTTGAAAGCCTTAGAATAATCATTACACTGAGCTGACTACATTATTCATCACTGCTGTGGCAAGACTGAGGCATTGCCAAAGGCAGGTATCCTGCTTCTCCTATCTGGGCAATAGCCCTTGTTTCCCAAAGGGATATTCCTGAGTCTTGTGAAGCCACCTCTGATACAACACCAGAGACTGTCATGGCATTCCAGTGCTCAGTACAGAAAATCTAGCAGACACAAGGATGTGGATCTCGGAACTTTTTAAACACATCATTCTATCTATACTGGTTTAAAAATAATTGAATAAAAATGGTAGTGTTTGCTTTATAGCCTTTGTTCCCCTCAATGTATATTTGCTTCCTTCAGTCTTTTTGATAGTATTGTTGAATTTTACTTTACAAGATGCTCTTCAAAAATCCTAAGGCTTCCACAGAGAATCAGAATGCCTTTAGCTTTTTGGTCTTTTGTTGAAAAACCAAAACCCATTGTCTCCATATGAGATTCACACGTTATCCTTTTATTTCTGTACAATTGCTTTTAAACAGAGAATTGTGGAATACTATGGATAAGACAACCTGTAGACACAATATAAGTGGTCATAAAATGTTTGCAAACTTAAATTTACTATTACTGTATAAAGTTCCTTTATTTCCTGTTTTCAAGTCAACAGCTTTGGAGATGCATAAGTAAACACCTTATCTTGTCTTTTTTTTTTCCCACAGGAAATGTTTTCCACCAACTTTTACAATAAGCATTATTCTTTGTGTACCATAATGTCTCTCTTTGGATTAGTTATCTGAATGCATGCTAGGTAAACCTCTTCATTTTCAAACCTTCCTGTCTTTATATACATACATAACACCTACTAATCTCACAAGTTTGTACACACAGAGAAAGAGCAGAGACTTGGTAGTGACCGTGATTGCAACTTGCAACATAACCATTATTTGTGCTTCTTTCTTTAACTTTAAATGCAACTCAGTGAATTAAATTTCTTCCCTCTCTGATTGTCTCTTCCTTTATCTGTTACTTTCTGTCCCTAAGCCTCCCCCTTCCTTTGTCATCTGCATGCAGGGTTGTTCTCTCTCTTTTTTTTTATTTCCAGAGAGCTGAGGAGACCAAGTAATAGTCCAGGAGAAAGCGATTTTATGGCCATGAAGGATACATAGTTACAAAATATATTTCTATTCCAAATTCAGCTGCATGTCCAGGTATTGTACGAAACCTGCAGAACTGATGAGCCAGGGAGAAAGAGAAAGTGGGATATATGAGTAAAAGTCTTTTTAGAGGCACAGATTTGTTTTGGCTGCTGAATGAATGCTTGAATTGCTCAAAGGATCTCTCAATGGTCTTTAAAGTAGAACGTATGGACATTTCTCTCCAGCCATTTGTGCTGGGTAAGGGTGATGCTAGGAGGCCTCTGTGTGCTGAGACATGCTGGAGAGACAAGAGAGCATTGCAATATGTGTTTTTCTGGCATCCACTCTTCTCCAGTGTATCTGCCGTGTACCCTCAATGTAAACATCTGATGTATTGCTTTTGGATTGACTCCAGGTGAGGTAGCTACTCCTTGTGTCCATTCACCTTTACTCCAACTCAGCTGTCCTCAGCCAGCCTGGAAAGCTGGTCATAACCAGCTCGTTCTCCCTCTCACGCTGCCCGAGGGGCATGTGACCAGGTGAGGGCATGGTATGGCTGACTCAGCCAGCAGCCAGATGAAATACACCTTGTAGCAAGCAGAGACTTCCGTGGAGACTTAGGGGACAATGGTCCTTTTGGTTGTTGTTTGTCAAGACAAGATTTTCACGAGGCACTGGGAGAAAATGTGCCTTTTCTATTGTCTGAGACTTGATTCAATATGACTGAAGCTTTCTCTAAATGTTTGAATCCAAAAAACCATCTCCAGTATTCACCTACATGACAAAATCCCTCTCAAAGTGATTGTGTGAGAGAGGAGGATGGAAGATTCTTACTTTAAAATAATCTGTAGCCACATGTTTCTTTCAAGGTTAGTTTCTTTCTGGTAATAATTTCTTTAATATTCCTTCTTGCCACATCTCATTTATTTGCCACACCACATTTTTCATTTTTTCTCTTCAGAAAATGGCAGGTTTCCTTACTTTTCATCCATGTGCTTAGCAGAGTCAAAAGGCTGGAATCTGAAGGGTAGGTGCCTGGAATAACTGTATTGACTTCAGTAGTTACTTCAGGAATCCTTGAGAAAAAAGTCAGGGACAAGCTATTTTTAACAAAGCAAAGCCTATTGTCACAATTATTTAAAGCTTTGTGACACAATATAGCATCTATCAGACAATGTTAATTTTTAGAGAGTACTCTTGTATTATTTGCAACCTCCTGTTAGCTGGGAACTTTGATATTTTGTGGGATTTCTCCTCATCACCTAGTTTTGCAATTCTTTTCTCCACTAGCCGAGACTAAGAAACTCTCCTGAATCACTGCTTCTGGTAGCTCCGATGGTCTCCTGTGACTGTCTAATTTACTTCTGTACTTATAGATGAATTATGTGTAAGAGAAAACAAACTTGAACTCTACCATTTCCACTTGCTAAAATATGTAATTTTAATGAGCAACAAATTTGCTTGAAAATATAGTATCAGTTTTCATTGTATTATCTGTGTGTAAATTGCACAAAATAGCAGAACTAGGTGGACAGCATAACTGGGTTGTCTTCTTTTTTATTAAAGTAGAGGGCTAAGACTCCTGCGGGAATCTGAATGAGATTACGAGCCCCAAGGGCTAGTGCCTTCACCACATTGTGTCTGTAGACAGCAGCTCACTTCTTCCTTGGCCGCTTTTGAGGCTGTTGCTCTGCTGAAGATGAAATGCTGGCTGGAGCAGGGGCAGCCAGACCCCAGCACAGCAGAGCCTCCATTGGACAGTACAGTCATGGTTGCCCAAATGTCTGGCTCAGTTGTGTGATTTACACCCAGTAACATAACTTAAACAGTGGAGGATTGATTATTCCTTCTCTTAGATGAGTTTATCATTGCTTTCCCTGACGGTTCTTCTCCCTCCTCTAATTTTACAAATTTTTTTTTCCTTTCCGTTGCGAGATCTTGCTTTTATTCGCACATTTTGTTATTCCATCACTTTTAGCCGTGCATGCTCCATCTCTCACATTTTTGTGCTACAGATGCTCTGGTTTGCCCTGTTATACATACCTATGCTGTGAGGAGTT
This sequence comes from Atrichornis clamosus, assembly GCA_013400975.1. Lineage (NCBI taxonomy): Eukaryota > Metazoa > Chordata > Aves > Passeriformes > Menuridae > Atrichornis > Atrichornis clamosus. Next base: position 27,790 of record WBMZ01011999.1, on the reverse strand, counting down.
GAGTCACTATAGAAATACTTGCTTCCCTATATTGCCTATGAAATGCAGTTTATGTAGTTGTCTCTGAGTAAAAATCTACACATTGACATCACCAATTAGGTATGTTGAATCTAGTTCTTTTGGCCAACACCAGCATCCTTACACAATGACTGCTGAGGGGCACAGCAGTGTCTGACATTCCCTTTCCCATAGTGGAACTGCCCAGGGAGTTAAGTGCTAGCCCCTTGGTTTTTTCTCCTTGCTCATCTCTACCTCTTTGCTCAAGAATGAATCTCACTCCCTATTTTCATATGCCTTTATTAAAACCTCCCCTTATTTTTTGGTTGTATTCTTTTTTCCATCTAGTAGAAATGTAGCTTTTGAAATTACATTCATGGGCACAGTATACTGCTGTGAAAAATTCACATCCATTCTCCCTGCCCTTTTCTTGACCATTTTTTGAAATAAAACCACAAAACCAACAAATAAGATTCCTTTCCTAAATTTGTACTTCTTAATTATCATATTTTTTCTAGCTTAGATAACTGCTGTTCACAACATGAGTAAGACAGCTACAGTATTTTGTTAGTCATAGCATAAGAAGTATTTGTTGGACTGCAAGTTTCAGTGAGTACTGTTACTGTATGCATCATCAATAGAGGGCAATCGAATAGCCTTGTTCTGCACTTTCCTCCCTTCCACCTTTCATTTTTCCTAGATCACTCTCGTAGTTTTATTTTTGTCTCCCAAGACTTCTTTAATCCTTTCATATTATATATCTCTATAACATGATGTCCCCAGCAAAGGATGGGAACGTTTCCCAGGAAAGAATCCTCTGCAAATGCCATCAGTGAATTTCCAATATTTTTTTTCTAATCCCACTACAAATATTAAATAAAATCAGACCTATCTTTGGTCTCTAGAGACATTTCCCAGCTTGTCACATTAGTGTTTATCATTTCAGTCCAACAGATAATTTATAACTTGTGTTAGTTCTCTTGAAGAAAATTAATGTAACAAAGCACAATTCTAGACCTTTTGAAAGCAAGGGTGATTATTTGCTTGAAAGAAAACTGCCTTCAGTCCCTCATGCTCCTTCTCCCACAGACTTCACTTGCTCATGTTCGCACACTCACATAATCACAAGAACAATAGTGCATACGTCCCCAAGATCATTGTGTGTGACTGGGAAGAGCAAAAAATCTAGCTCTTGAGACCTCACTATATATTTTGTGTTCCTCTTCGTTGGTGACAACAGGCAGCATTTTTTACAGATTTTTTATACCTTTTAGGACTCCATCTTATTATGATCCAATCCCTTGACTCCAAACCTGGCCTATTTCATTTTTCATAAATTTAAGTTGATGTCTGTTGTCTTTGGGTATCGTTAAGGCTCCAGCCCAGCTTCACACTGAGCTGTTGGCAAAAGGGTGAACCCATGTCATGCACCATAGTTTTTTAATCCCACTCTCCTGCCATCAGAGGGTTGTGATGTGGTTTTACCAGAGCAGAGGCATTGAAGTCTTCATGCAAAAATCACATTCCTCAACGTTTACCAGTTTGACTGCAGCTGATAATGTCTGTGATAATCAATGTACATAACTCAAGGATTGATTTCTTATTGGTCTGTGAGTATGGCTACTCATAGGGAATTTTCAAAGTTGCCTCAAGTAGTCATTCAAAGGATTTTCATTGATTTTCTGCACTGTAGATTTCTTCATAGGTTTTTTTAATGTGTAATCCACTCCATTAATGGAACTGGTCAACAATCACTAAATATGATTTGCTTATCCCTGAGGGACGTCTAAAAATCTCAGTCTGAATAACCAGTCATCTCAGACTCTAAGTTAATGTGGCACATTATCAAAGCACTCAATAAAGTCCCATCCTGTACAGTTTGACTTTGGTAGAGTGACTGAAGCATACTTTAAACATGGGACAAATAAGTTCCGTATCTCAATGGTTTGAGAGTTGCAGTCTGTTGAGCTGAATCAATTACAAATGAAGGGTCATTCAAAGACAGCAAAACATTTAAACTGTAATTTCTCATTTTGCAACAATGAGTCAAATAGCACTGCACAATCTCATCTTCTGCACGTTTTTGTTCAATGTCTATGGTTTTTAGTACTGGTGGTGTTAGCTATGAACACGCAAACCCAATACACATGTTACATATTTATTCTATTTCAAGGTCAAGATTTCCTGAGAGGATGGAGATATACAAATAACTTACATTTGATATGGCTGGGTATTCAAGCAGCAGTGCTATTGTAAGTGGTAACAAAAGACAAAATGTAAGTCTGATACTTAAGGCCAGAACATGTTGTTTTTCAAATCTTTTGTAATAATATGAAGGAATAGAAATTTTATCTTCCTTAAAAAAAGAATCTTTATTTCTCTCTATGTTTAGTTCATGATATCAGCTTTACAAAATGATTCAAATAGGCTTTGCAATAAAAGAAAACACACTAATGTTCCTACAGTGTTAAATACTATTTCTTGATACACATCAGTATCCAGAGGTCGTTGCTTTCTTGTCAGAGAGAAATCTGAAGCACTGTTTTTTGTGTTTAATTATAAGATCCTTACATTTCAGCAAACAAATCCTGACCTCACTTAAATGCTGCTTTAGGGCTCCTTTTTTAAAAATGGCTGTTTGGGGGTTACTGCTGCCATTTTTTGCCATTCTGTGTGTATGCATTGTCATTGCTAGTTTGGATTGTAAAACTCAAAGTCTGGTAATGAACATATGTGTGTACATACACTTCTAATTTCTCTGTCTTCTGCTAAGTGTAGAATTTCATAGACAAGCAAAGATAATCCATATGAGAAAGGTGTTGTCCTATATAATTTTTTCTATCAAATTCTCATCAGCGTTATGTGAAATCGTTCAATAAGATTACCAATTTAAAAGGAATTTTTCCATAATTTCCTCCATTTAGGGCTGCATTATGCCTGAACTAAAGTCCTTTATAGTGGAGGGGATCACAACACATTCACGGGGTTGCAGTGCTCACGAAGCTGTAGTGGATGCCATTATACTGGCCTCATATTGTTCGCAAATGTTCTGGGAAAAGCAGTCAGGAGAGGAATTTTATTCAGGTTCATGTTCAAAATGTAGCCCACTGCACTGGAAGCAAAGGCTTCCAAAACCTTATAGCTCAATTCCTACCCTGTTCAGTGAGGCAGGATAAAAAAGGAGACAATTTTTCTCTTGATATTTTCTTTTTTCCTTCACCTGTGTTTCCAAGACAAGCATTTATTGAAAGTTTGAATGCAAGCGTTAGGCCAGACAGTCTGTGCAGTATTTGGCAGCCTGTACTGGTGTCTAGCTGCCTACCATGGTTAAACCATGACACTGGTGAGATCACTTCAAAGACTCCAAAAGAATGGGCTGAACAAAATTACTGACTAAAGGCAATAAACGCATCGTACACAGCATACTGCTTAATTTAATGTCAAAGATTCAGCACCAAGTCAGGGAGAGGGTCTTGGCTTTGGTCAGTTGGTGGTCTCATATATATCCATTGATCTTCAGTGCTATATTTCTTTAACCATTGCTATAAACACAAAGTACAGGAATGTACAAAATTACCTCCATAGTCTTCCAAAAAGGAAAGACACCATGTCTCATTTTCCTCCAATTGGGGATGAGCTCCAGCTCCAACAGACCTATTCTCTTATTTCAACAAGCTGCCAATAACGAACAGATCTACAGTGGAAGCGTTAACTTCCATTCCCACAACTGACAAAGGGGTCTTGCTGCCTTTGCTACTTTTCTATAGGTGATGTGTGTCCTTGGCATTTACCAACCTCTGGCAAATAATTTCCTTTTGCTCTTAGTATGCAGCACTGCTGACGTGGCCACACCCTTGCTTGCATCCATCAGCTGCCTGCCTGGCTAGGAATCTTGCATGGGTAGTAAGGAAGGGAATTTGAAAGAGGTTGGAGAAAAATTAAATGTTGCTTGTGGAATGGTCCCTGGCTCATGCATGAACAAATCCCAAACCATACTTACAATAAATCTTAGCAGGGAATCAGAACAGGTTCAAGGTTACCATCTCTGAAAAACTTAATTGTATTTTCCAGTAGCAAGTATTGCAATTCTTGCTAACTTACATATTCAAAGAAAGAAAAGATTACTACCGGCTCTCTCAGACAGAGAATATATATTCAAGCGTAGAAGTGTCCCCTCTTGGGAGCAGTTGTGTTCCCAGGGTCTTCTTGAGAGATCAGTATGAACCACTCATGAGTTGCAGGGTCCTTTCTGTCTCCTTAGGAGAAATTCAAGAAAAACTAGTAAAAAAATCAGAAATGTTTTCTTTCTATTTGAAAGTGTTCATTCCTCAAAACCAGTCTTTTTCACAAAGACATTTTGTCTTCAGTCAGCTTTTGGAAGAAGAATTTTCCAGCCCTCTGTTCTCCCAGGAGCAGATTTTATTCCAGAGACATTGTGCTTGAAAACAACTACTCCACTGTCTCTTTTTTTGCACAAAAGAAGGTCTGATTGGGAAGAGGTAATCTCTTTTTTTTCAGAGATTTCATGGGATACTCTGCCCCAGAGTCACCCTCTCCTGTGTGGAGTGTCAAGTGGCTGAGCAATTCTGCCATGCGAGGAAGAGCGCATGAGAGACTGGGCACATGTTCCTACATGCAAGGAAGAGATGTGCATGCCCTGAGATACCAGCTATCTTGTCACATGTGATTTGTACTTCTGTGCTTTGTTCTCACCATGTGGTACTGCCAGGCAGCTATTCAGAGACATGATCCTGAGTGTCTCTGCTGCCACATAACACCAACAGCAACTTGTGTTGAAATTAACCTGAGTTGGAGGACTGACAACCTCTGTGTTCCTGTACATACTACGTCCAGCAAACCGCTCAGCCCTTCCTATTTGGTCCAGTCCAAAGCACAGCTAACCTTACACCTGCTCCTCAACCTGGCTGCACATTTTGAAACCCGCCTGTGTTATTCATAATAATGACAATGCAAGAAATATCATGTTTTCCTCACTGAAAACTCAAAGTTAAAAGCCATCACAGCTGCTGCAGAGGCTTCACCAAAAGCCGTATCAGCAGTTTCTGTTTTAAAAACAATTTTTTTTTACCCAGTCACAGTGATGCAGCTGCAATTTTCGGCAGAGCCTTCTCTGTGGCTGATTTGCTGTTTTCTCTCACTTTCCATTAAAAAAAAAACATCTAGGGCTTTCAACACCTCAAGACTTAGTTTTTGAAACTATGAAGGTTAAATATATCACGGCATCTGGCAAAGCTCTGCTAGTGCCAAGGTCAAGTATGTTGCATTTTTAGATAGAGGAAAGTCTTTGTTCTCCTACTGCATTCTCAATGTCAGCTGAAATTACTGAAAGTTACCTGAAACTTGCTGTGTCTGTAAGATACTGTGAGTACCTCAGGGATCATTGGTGCTGCCTGACAAAGCTGAATTGGTCTACCAAAGGCAATAGCAGTGGGTTCAAGCCTCCATATCATGTCCTCATGTTCATGAAAGCAACCAGGACCCAGTTGGTTAAATAAAAAGGTAATAGCAGTAGGTTTCACAAATGCCACTGCCAGAGAGCATTCCATGGGAGAAAAAGACTTGTGGGAGCTTTAACAGCTTCCTCAGAAAACACTTCCCCAAAGTGCTTTGCCCTATTTAGACATTCACGTCCACTCCCCACAGGAACCACCTGATTCAATTCCCCTTGTCCAAGGTCCATGTGCCTCCAGAAACAGAAACAAGTGTGCAATAGTTGTTCAAGATGTGGAGAAAGAAGAGAATGGGCTCTCATGGACGCTCTGGTAAGAGCGTTTCCCCTGATGATTTGAGTCCTTCTTTGACAGTCTGGGCTGAGCCAAAGTGGGTGACCAGGCTGGTCCCTGCAGGGCTTTACAAGGGGAGCTCACAGCAGACCAGGTAAGGTTGTTTCCTTGCCCCAAGAATTGTGGTAATCCCAGAGCAAGGCATTGAGAAAACCTTATGGAAGAGGAAAGAAAATCTCCACTTAGGACTTCTGGTGATGTTAAAGGAGAAGGGAAGGGAACATGTCATAAGCTTAAAGTTTTTGTTTTCCCTTTTTTCTTTTATTTTTGTGGTGTTTTCTTGGTTGTCGTCTCCTGTGAATGCTGTTCCCACACATCTCAAAAACAAATGGATACGTGAAAAGGATATTCTTTTCCAGCTGCCCTTGATATCAAGGCAGAGATGAGAACTTTCTAAGATAAAAGATACAAAAGATGCAAAGACTGATTATCTGACATCTTTACTTGACATCCAACTTCTGTGTCCCTATATATGAAAAGATATAACCCCTTCCCCATTCATTTTAGTTTGTGTCTGTGCTAGTGAATGTCAAAGCAATTTTGTGGGTTTTTCTGAATTTCAGTGCATGTAATTTAACAATAATAATTGAACCAAAAATATAATTAAAAAATCACCAGTAGTGAGAATGCATCAGTGTCACTACCTTATCACTTCATCATTATGGCAGGTAATGCAAAGTGTTCTGAAAAAAGAAAAATGAAAATGATTGAATGGCGGTTGGTGCATTCTCTTCTCTCTGGTGGCTCCATTTAGTTTCTGTTAAACTGGACAGATATGGTTATTTTTCTGAGGGCATGTCAGACAAAATTCCTACTGCAAGGGCTTTCCTGGAGCAGAATCTCATCTGATGTAAGGTTGTGACACTATAAGAACTTCAGTGCTAAGTCAGATCAAAGGTTCATCTAGCCAATATCCTATAAGAGTCAGCAGTAGATATATGAAGGAGAACAAGGGGGTAGAAAAAAATAAACGTGTAGTGATGCTTCTCCAAAATAACCTTCCAATCTCCAACAGCTTGTGGCTCAGAAGTTTTCTGAGCTAGATAGGTTACTTAATTTTTTATGGGTTTCTGTTACTTCAATTTTACCATTTTTTTCCTGAATTCATGCACAGTTTTAGTACACAAAACATATTTTTATAAAAAGTTATTTTGCTTAACAACATTGTGTGGAGAACCATCTCCTTTTTTTTTGTTTATAATCTGATAGCTGCCAATGTCATGGGATGCTCCCTTGCTCTTGTACCAGGAGAGGGAATCATCACTTCCTATTTGTCCTCTCCTTGTCACTCAGAACTTTATACACCTTTAGTATATCATCTCTTTGTTATTTCTTTTGAGGCTGAAGGTAGCTTCCCTCGTAGGGGAAAAAAAGTCATACCTATGCTGACCTTCTCTGAGCCTTTTCCAATTCTGCTATGTCCTTTTTGAGAAGGACAACCAGAACTGTAAATAGTGGTCAGGATACAGGTGATTTTATACAGTGGTGTTTTGTTTTCCTGTTTGTCTGTTCCTTTCCTCTGTCTTTTTAACATTATTTCCATTGAGATGGCATTTAATTTCATAACCATTTGTTATAAACTTTAATTCCTGAGTAGTCATCTCTGAACCCATAACATTATACGTGAAGATATGATAGGATTGTTTCATGTACATCTACACTAATGTTCATCTACACTAAATTTCATCTCTGTTTAGAACCCAGCCACTCCACCTTGCAAGATCCTTAACAGTTCTGCTACACTACTGCTTATACTTGAGGCATCCAGTAACTGTTATTTTAAAGAGTAGAACATGTATTTAATTAATATTTAGGTTTAAGAACATATTCAAATAAAATGCATAACAGAGTTGTAACTGCTTGGTCTAGTCTGCATATTCAGTAATGTCAGGCTACCTGTATATCTAGTCTGCATATTCAGTAATGTCAGGCTACCTGTATATTGCAAATCTGTGAGAGAGGATGAGAACCTTTCCCTGGAAGTGGCTGGTGATGTGATGGTGGGTGGGGGATGGATCTGGGACATGAGCTGGGGCACTTTCATGTAAATAATCCATGCTCTCTTCTCCCTTCACTATAAATAAGCTGCTTCCTTTGACCATTGCTGCAGGGGGAGCACATACATGACACTGCATGTGCAACTCAGAGGTGTCTTAGCAGATGCAGCTGATGTCTGAAGTCAGAAAAAGTCTGAAATCAAATGCCTCGTCCTTGAGATTGAATAATCGTCCTTTTTTTTTTTTACTTGAAAAATACTGTTTGGAATGAGCAACTGGTGATTAGGAAAAGGACTGAGAGCAATAATCCTACTCTCAGTCTGTGGACTTTGCCCCATTAGTTTTTCTTCTCTACCAGACTCTGAGCTCTACATGGGGCACAAACATGCCACAGAGGGAGTACACAAGGAATGCCCTTACCCAAATTCCCTCAATCCCTGTGTTACTAGAGTAGCATGAGTCCAAAGGAGAAAAGGGGCCCCCCACTTTCCTTGTTTTGAACCTAAAGTCCAACATTCATCCTGTAATGGGCTTTAATCTGCAGCATTTCCAAAACAGAGTACAAGAAGGAAATATGAAAGTTGATTTAAAATTTTAAGGAGGTAACCTAGACTTCATCAAGGATACCTCATAGAAACATAAACTTTTCCCCTCTGGCTTCATAGGAAGGATTTAACTGCTAGGATGCAAAGGAAACAGAAGCTAATTATCAAATGAACATTGTCTTAATATGTTAATGAAGCGGTTTTGCTAATAGCGAGAGACCTGAATTTTAATACATTTTAAGAGCTCCTTGATTACGTGTTTGTTAGTTGTTATGATCATTTTAAATTATCTGTGCATGGCTTTATAATGGGTTAAAAACTGTATTAAGCACTGTATTCTAAACAGGCCTTGATGAGGCAGGTGAATAGTGCAAACATTGTCGCTAGGAAATTCACTTCAAAAGAAATGTAAACTAGTTAACCTAAAATGTGTCATCAGATCCAACAGTCACACTTAGCAATGTAAGTAATTTTTTATGTCAGCTATTTCTTCAGAAATGCCTTTTCGCATGCAAAAGGTATTTCAGGAACTTATAGCTATTATACCAGAGTGTTTCAATGGGCAGTATAGTAGGACTCAAACCATATTTTGGAAATAGAGGAGCGAGTGTTGTTGGAAATAGGGGAGTGAGTGAATTAGTTCCAAATATGCTGAGTTAATCAATTCTGTCCTTGCTAATTACAACCAAGTACTGGGGGGTTTTATCCAGTTACACACACATATATTAATTCTGTTCTTCTTCATCCAAAGAATTTCTATATTTGTCTTTAAGTATGTCTGGGACCAGTGTAAATAAAAAATACTTTCTGTAATTACACCAGCATAAAAATGTGCACACCTAGATAGAACTTTTTTGTTAGAAGTCTTCTTTACCTTCTTTTCCACCAATTTAACTTCATATCAAATCACCCTGGACCGTAATCCTTCCTTCTCCAGCTTGTTTTTCAGCTGGTTGGTAAAGCTCCTGTGGAGCTGTTGACTGAATGGGATCTGCTGCTGAGAGAGTCATGACTGTTACTAGTCATCTGGCTACACTTTCTGCAATTTCTTGAAACAGTCAAACAGAGGTGTCATCTCCAGAAGACAACCTTCAGACCTTGAAAATCCATTGTCAGCAAAACACTGACAAAAAGGCATCACGGATTCTGTGTGAACCAAGAGGCTGTAGCTTCTGCAGGATGATGGTGTTTTCTGGGGTCTTCTTAAACACTCATGTCCATTTGGATTTTTTCCCCCTCCATTGTACTGCTTATTGAACCTGATTTCCTTCTACGACAGCGTAAGCCACCTAGTTGATCTAGGAAAGGCAGTAGATATAGTATTTTTGGATTTCAGTAAAGTTTTCGATACTGCCTCTCACAGAACCCTTCTGGACAAAATGTCCAGCACACAGCTGGATAAACACATCATGGGATGGGTGAGCACCCGGCTCATGGATCGGGCACAAAGGTTTGTAGTGAATGGGGTGACATCAGACTGGTGGCCTGTCACTAGTGCGGTTCCACGGGGCTCCATCCTCGGCCCTGTGCTCTTCAACATCTTCCTAAATGACTTGGACTCAGAACTCAAAGGAATACTAAGCTTGCCAACGACACTAAACTGGGAGGAGTTGTCGACTCGCTCAAGGGCCAAGAGGCCCTGCAGAGAGACCTCAACAAATTTGAAGGCTGGGCAATCAGCAACCAAATGAATTTTAACAAGGGCAAGTGCTGGTTTCTGCACCTGGGATGGGGCAATCCTGCTTGTCTGTACAGACCAGGGAAGGAGAAGCTGCGCAGCAGCACTGTGGAAAGGGAGCTAGGAGTCCTGGTCAATGGCAAGTTGAAAATAAGTCAGCAGTGCCCTGGCAGCCAGGTGAGCCAACCCATCCTGGGGTTACCAAGCATAGCTTCACCTGCTGGGCATGGGAGGGCATTGTCCCAATCTGCTCTGCACTGGGGCAGCGTCACCTTGAGTAGTGTGTGTGCAGTTTTGGGTGCCACAGTACAAAAAGGACATTAAGGTAATATAGAGCATCCAAAAAAGGGCTACAAGGATGGTGAAGGGCCTTGAGGGGAAGCCATATGAGGAGTGGCTGTGATCATAACAAGGTCACTTGTTTTGTTCAGCTTGGAGAAGAAGACACTGAAGGGAGACCTCATTGCAGTCTTCAACATCCTCATGAGGGCATGAATCTGAGTCAGGGGAGGTTTAGGTTAGGTATCGGGAAAATGTTTTTCACCCAGAGTATGGCTGAGCACTGGAACAGGCTCCCCAGGGAAGTAGTCACAGCACCAAGCCTGTCTGAGTTCAAGAAGCATCTGGACAACATTCTCAGGCACATGGTTTGATTCTAGGAAAGGACTGTGTAGGGACAGGAATTAGACTCAATGATCCTGGTGCATCCCTTCCAACTCAGCATATTCTATGATTCTACAGTTGTTAAAGGAAATTATAGCTGAGCTCTGTGTACCAAAGTTGTGTGTACCAAGCATGTTCTGTCTTTGTGTGAGTGTGTGTATTCTCCCTGCTCAGGCAATTAAGGAAGTCAAACCTTGGTTAACCAGAAAATAGAGCTCTGGATGGGAAGTGAATAGGGACCTGGAAACTAATGGAGGCTGTATTTATATTAGACAAACAGCCACTATGTCGTTAGACTTGCTCTTCATTATTTCCATTAAAGTCGAACAGAATGCTCATGCTTGGAAAATAAAGGTGTTTTGTGATCCTCATATACCATATAATATAAAGCAATGCCTACAGGACATAGGCTTCCTCATGTTGATGAAGACACACATCCCTCCTTCATTCAGACAACAAAAGTGCCTGAAGGACTGGGCAATTGTAGTAGTTTGATGAACATTTGGGCTATCTTAGAGCACCAGATCCTGGAAGTGTCTGATTAATGAGCCACTGCTTCCTACCTCCCTTGTGCTTGGATACCCGACGTAATTTAATTCCTCTGGATCAAGCCTCTGGATCAATGGTAGAGATAGACAAAATCTTAAGGCTAGCACAGGGAAATGAGACCATCCAAAACTGAAGCCATAAAACCCTTCTTAGGAAACCACATGAGAGGATGCTTAAGTACAGCATACTTGGCTTTGACAGTTTGCAAAATTAAATAAATATATTATATGAGCTAAAGAAATTAATACAGTATTATATTGCCAATCTTATCATATTGGTTTTGTCATATAATTTGGAAACTCTAAGTATCTCTCTATTTCTTCTACCTTTGTGGAAATTTGTCAGAGGAAGGAGGAAATGTAATCTTATTTAACATAACTAGCCTTTGGAAAATCCTAATTGCCTGGCTCCGTTTAATTTATTTTTAGGTCATACTGCCCTCTAGGGGATTAGGCCGATAGCGAGTAAGTTTTGCATAATACAAACATTTCTTTAATTCACAGAAAAAGATTTCTTCGTTTGTCCTTCAGTAGAACGTAATAATCCATTTATAGAGTCTGCAATTTAGCATTTTAGGTGTAATTTGCACTCCTTTTCTTGGAAGTATCTTTCAAAATTAACACTGGATCTCTGCTTTCTGGACGTGGTGTTGACCTCCCATGAACAGGAGATTCAACTTTTTACATTAGAAACTATGGCTAAATCAGGGAAATTTTCCCTTGATTTCAGGTGGTACTACAAACAAATTGTGAGAAAACTTACATGCTTAAATGTCGTGTGTTAAAAATATATATTTGTATATCCGACGTAAACTCTTCTTCAATGCTTATAGAAAGAAAAAAAGCTGCACCTATTTAAAATAGAACACACAGTAGCAAATTCACCGTATCAACAGTTGTGACTGCTTTTTGATGGAAAATAAAAATAAAAAGACAGAAAATAAACTTTGGAAAACAGAAAGGAAATTACTAAGAAGGTTGGCTGTTAGGTGGACTGAGAAATCCACAGGCTTTTTCAGTGGTGTCAACACTTGCTAAGGAAGGAAAGTAGTCTTCTGCAAAAGGCTAAAACACTAGACATATAGGTGATTAATTACCTCCATAATGCAAAATCTTATCCCCTTCATTGTTCCTTACTGATGATGACTTCCTAACACTGAGTTCCCTTCATCCCATATTAATTCTAAAATAGCAGCATAATCTTGGCTGGCCAGCTTAAGTAACAAGGTTCAGAACTGGGGCTGCCTCACCAGGTCATCACAACATTTTATGCTTTGATATCTGGAGCCATACCCATTTTGCTTCTTGGATTTTTTTTGGAAAAAGCCAGGTCATGTAGCAGCAGAGTTTCTTTTTTTTAGAAAGAGAATCTGTTCCAGATTCTCTGTTTCAGCAGCTCACAAATCACTGATCTGTGATGCTTTGAGAACGAGTCCTTCATCTAGGTTTTCATTTGGCTGTAAGAGGCTTGGCTGTGGCTGCTGTCGTCCTGCTTGCCAGTATTTCAAGGCAGATATTGGGGGCAGCTCTTATTCGATCCTGATTAATTTTAATTTTACTGTGAAGTGAGTGGTCCATCCGCTGTGACCACCTACAATTACAACAAAATCAGTTTGTTCTGGCCTCTTCTCAGCATCACACTGGGTTTTTGTGAGATTTTAAAGATGTCAGTCTCACATGATTAGTCTTCTCATCTCAATCTTAGCATACTTAACACTGTTCCTTGCTAATGGTTCATGAGAGATTCATCTATCCATCCTCTAGCCATGCTTCTGCCTCCACAGACTTTAAATAAGTCTGTATCCACTTTATAAAATTTGTTCTTATACCTGGAAGGAGAAACTGCTGAGACTTCCTAGGCAAAATCTGTCTTAGATGCTTCCTTGCATGGTCACAGCAGTGAGGTTTCATCTCTGAAGTATTTTTTCATTTGGTCAGGAGAGCCCTATCATATGATTTGCTTTTTTAAGGCTTGTGCAACCTGTACTGTAGTCTGTGACATGCTGATGGTTTCTGCTTCCACTTCTAGTGGCCCAGCTGTGTTGTGCTATGCTCACTGGCTCCACAGTAACTGGCTTTTCTGAGGCTCTGCTGAATTTCACCTCATATCAAAATCTCAGAACTGTGTATACCCTCATAATCAATTTTCTGTTTAGGAGAAGGGATATCTTTATTAGCTCACGCTTACTCACCCCTCTTACAAATGCTAGTAACCACTGATAGTAACGTTCAATGAATGGTACTTGTGCTGAGGTGGTACAGTGGCTTGATGACTTGTCTACCTGCTGATGTGCCAGAGCCTTTTTCTGGGGGTCACAAACTGAAGAAATTTTTGATCTGGGTGGTTTGAGTAATATGTCCTGTGCTAGGCTGGAAATTAATTTCAATGCTCTGTTAAGTCTCCATTTTGTTCTGGGTTTGTGTAGATGCTCCAGTTACCTGTTCCAGCAGGGATAGGATAAGCTCTTTCTGTGCTGACCTGCCTTCAGCAAAGCAAGCAGAAGTGTCCTCTCAGGGTACTCATGCCCACAGGAAGAGATTTCACAGAATCACAAAATACTTAGGATTAGACACAGGCTCTGCTAAGCTTGGGACAGGCAGGGAGGGCACTGCCTGTCCCAACATATCGAAGGGCTTTGCCACATGCAGTTTATCACAAGGCTGTGCTTTTATGATCCTTCTCTCTCCCAGCAGGAGGCTCAAGCATGTCTGTGTGTGTTATCTCTACACAGGAATTCTACTCCTCAAAGCAGGCAGAGGATGAACAACACTAGGCATAATAAATGGAGTTTTCCCACACCAACATTTTTAGCATGACCTGCTGCAAGGTCACTTTGCACTAGTGTTCCCTCCACCTCAACAAATCTTGTGGTTTTAACTCCTTCCTCCCAAGAAGGGCTGAGTAGAGGGAGAGCATCACCTGCCACAACCTGTTGGCCACATTCTTCCCAGTGCACCACAGGATACCATTGACCCTCCTGGCCACAGGGGCACACTGCTGGCTCTTGGTCAACTTGTCACCCACCAAATTACCCTTTGTATTATTAGTACCTTTTGCTGTGTAGCTATAGCCATTGCTTTCACCCTCACACTTATCTCAGTGTACAGTTTCCATACTCATGTAATAAGAACAATTCCTACTCACCTCTCTGCAGATTAATAGCAATTTGCTTTTCTTGCTGGGATTATAGACTGACAAATGCCATGATTTGGTGAGAATGACAGTGTCTGACTGCACAGTTCAACCCCTGCTAAAATAGTTGCCTTTTCCCTGGGTTGTAGGACCTTGCAGATCTGGAGGTGCTGATACAAGTGCTCTCATAGGAAATATGTGTGTTCTCCATCCTTGGCTGTGCCAATCCCTGCAGAGTGGAAAGGACCATGGTTTCCTTCTGCAGTTACTTGTGGAATATTAACATCCCTAGAGATGCACTCAGGTTGTCTGTTTTAACTGTCAGGTAATCATGCCTTTTCATCCCTATGGGTCCCACTAGCAGATCTTTTTCCCTATTCCTTCTGTAGGATCAGTATTTTTCAGTCCTTGATGTACCACTTTCCTGTGGCAGTATAGAAATGCTTTTTTAAAGGCCTATCTTTCAAAGGAGCATGGGCTGTATTTTATGGTTGCCTTTTCCACTTACATTCTCCCCTATACTTTGTGTACCAGGGATGGGAAGGGAAGTGGATGGCCCTGCTAGCATCAACAAACTGATAGATTAGTTCAGCCATCTTGCCATAAAATCATTGAATCATAGAATGGTTTGCGTTGGAAAGAACCTTAAGGATCATCTGGTTCCAACTGCATTGCTATGGCCATGAATATCTTCCACTAGACCAGGTTGCTCAGGGCCTCATCCAAGTTGGCCTTGAATATTTCCAGGGTTGGGGCATCCACAGCTTCTCTGGGCAACCTGTTCCAGTCTCACCATGTTATTGACAGGACAGAGAAAAGATCTTCTGTCATGTGTGTATGTTTTACCTTGGGAAAAAGGTGAAGAGCAGCAAAAATACAAAACATTGCCTCCTCAAGGAATTCCAGCCATGCTGTGCACTGAATGAGGCAGACATTTCATAGGAGAAATTCAGTGTGATCAGTTTCTTAAAGATTATGTCAGAGTATATAAGCCCAAGGGTCTACTTAAATTCTGGAATGCCCTGGCATTTGAAGGGTGGACTTCACAAACAAAAAGATGCGTAAATATATTTGCATATGTAAAGGTATTTATTTATTTCTCCTAGGAAATAGCCTCTGGATAAGCATGAGGCAGGTCATGAGGTTTACATTAAAGTTAAGAAAGTGATTGTTTCCCTCAACAAGGCAGGCCTTAACTATCACTCTAAAACTACAGGTCAGTGCAGGAGCTTTCAGACTGTATACTTAGGCTTCCAAGCACACCCCTAGTGGCGTCAAGTGCTGGTTTTCTGAAATGTGAAGTGTCCAGCAACACTTCATCCTCAATGCATTTACTTGCTTACTGTATTATTTTTCCTCTCTTTGGCCCATGAGGGAGGTTCTGACGGTTGCCATACATTCAGACAGCTCCTGCTGCAGTGTGGAGCTGTTCTGCTGATGGGCTTAGAAGCTATTTTGCTACGGATAAATACTGGTTCCATATCTACATAGTAAACCAAAAAAAAGGAAAATATTCCAATCTGTATAAGGTTTAAGAGGACCTAAGGTAAGATGGATATATTTATTTTCATTATTTTTTCAATTGCTTTTGTTTCTGATAGCAAAAGTTATTTTCTTTGAAGTTAAGATCTGCTATTCTTTAATCCCCAGGAAAAGTGATTACTATCATTTAAGAAAATTATATTCTTCCTAATTAAGCTGTTTTCAGACAATTAAATTGCTTCCTGATTTTCATAATTGTCTCTTTACTAAGATCTTCCTCTTTCCTGATTAGCAAGGTGGAAAAAACCCCGCGCTTTTACTCTGTGCAATATTTAGCAGTTAAGAAAGAAGTTCCAGCAAATATAATAAGTCAGACTCTTCCTCCACATGACCTACCCTATACATGTTGCTCTGGCTTCACAAAGTCAGATCAAATAGCAAAGGCACCCAACAGGGTGATTGGGAAAACAAGAGGAAACCTGTATCAGATAGTCCTGTGAGCTAGCAAGCATGGGAGGCACCATACCCTGAGAGGCCTGAGTGAATCTCTCCATCGCCTTCAGTTTTCGGGAGATGAAGACTGGCTTCCTAACCAGCCCTGGTTAGTCAGCTGTGGGTGTGCTGTCCAGACTGCCCTTCTCTGTAGTGCAGCAAAGCAGCAGGTCGAGAGGATGTGTCTGAGGAATGCTAGTACCATGGCACTGCCTCACAGTTACAGAGCACACAAAAACCACACAGTCAACGGCTGCATTTCTTGTACTACTTCAGCCATTTCACCTGCACAC
Organism: Atrichornis clamosus; assembly: GCA_013400975.1. Lineage (NCBI taxonomy): Eukaryota > Metazoa > Chordata > Aves > Passeriformes > Menuridae > Atrichornis > Atrichornis clamosus. The sequence goes on along the minus strand of WBMZ01011999.1, from coordinate 11,158 downwards.
CATCTCTCCCTTCACTGGTCACATCTGAGACTTCAGATCTCCCAAGAGTTGTATATGGCTACCCCATAACAAGGCATTCTTTGTTTCTCCCTTTCTGTGCATGTTCTCTTCTTTCTCTCTTTCATTTACTTTGTCTCTCACCTTGATTCCCTCCTTTTTTTACAGTAAAGCTTTAGCTGCTAATGTAAGAAATCTAACACTTGCTATAATGTCCAAGTGTCCTAGGGAATTAGGTGTTACTGGGCTTGGGGAATGCCATGTGGCTTTTGGTCTGTGAAAGGTGCGGAAGTCCTGTGAATCTTTGCACATTTGTGGCATGGCTGCCTGCAACTTCAGGGATGCTGTTCCAATTGACCCAGAGGGTCAATACCCTTAAATTGGGTTTTGAAGGGAAACATGTGACTGGACACTCACTGTTTCAAAAGCTCTGTTGCTAATGTGGAATGCAGACACTGTCAAGGGTCTGTTCTGAGAAATAAAGATAGTACATAAGTCAAAGGCTATGGACTAGAACTGTGTGAATGGGAAGGTAAGTGAACATATGATATGTATATATCAATACCAGATGATTAAATTAATCAGGTCAAACCTTCAGCTAGACAAGGATGGATGGATGGAGATGTTCCTAGTGCTGGGATGGCGACAGAATACATCTGAAAATATGGCTGGCTCATTATGCTTTTAAAGGTAGGGCTAAAACTCAAGAGACATTTCCAACACAGCTAACCACATGAGGGGCAGATTATTTTACAGCAAGGCTTTGAAAATGTAGAATTCATCAACTCATGGGTTTCACAGGTCTGCCACTGTAATTGTTCCAGTGGCCCAGTCCCTGAGGTCAAATGATGAAGTGACAATACATGTGCCATCACATGCCATTTTAATTCTCACTGAGCTAAAGATCTCTCCTGAAAAGACAAAATAGATCAAACAACAATTAAAATGTAACAAAATTTTCTTCAAACAGAAACTGGAAGGCAAAAATATTATCCCTTTCTCTTTAAATCTCCTGATTTTTTACATTGGCCTCATGATTTTTGAGATCTGACTCACTGATTTTTAATACTTGTGTAGCATGGCCTTAAAATGTTCCATAGGCTCATAACCATAAATACAGTAGTAGAGCCAGAAATATTCCTTTGTTAGTGTGGTAGGTTAATCTTGGTTGGATGCCAGGTGCCCACCAAGCCTCTCTACCACTCCCCTTCGCAGCTATACAGGGGAGCCAAAATAAGATGGAAGACAACTAGTAGGTTGAGATAAGGCAGTTTACTAAAGCAAAGGAGAAAGTTTGTGTGTTCATAAGCAAAGAGGAGGAAAAGCTATTCTCTGCTTCCATCAAAGATCAACGTTCAGCCACTTCCCGGTAAGCAGGGCTTCAGCACACGTAGGGTTGCTCTGGAAGGCAAACATTGTAAATAACAAATGTCACCCCATTCCTCCTCCTTTCCTTAGCTTTTATATCTGAGCTGATGTCATATGGTATGGAATATCCCTTTGGTCAACTTGGGTCAGCTGGCCTAGTCGTGTCACCTCCCAGGATCTTGCCCACTCCCAGCTCCTTGATGTGGGGCGAATGCTGAGAGACAGCGCTGATGCTGTGCCAGCCCTGCCCAGCTATAGCCAAAACACTGGTTTGTTATCAACACCTTTCCAGCGACCAGTGCAAAGCACAGCACTGTGAGGGCTGCTGTGGGGAGCATTAGCTCCATCTCAGCCAGACCCAATACAGTTAGAGATATTCATGTGGATGTTGGATATCTCTTACTGTCTCCTTCCTTTTACATTCCCAACCTAAAGAAAGAAGTCCTGAAAGCAAGGGGTTTTGCCCTCCTGATATAAGAAGCTGCTTTGTTGCAATATCAGATGTTGTTAATTGTCTCTTTCGTCTCCCAAATTGTTCCATGAGAACTAATTTTATATGAGCTTCATTTCTCTACTAATAATTTTATGAAAGAAAAAGTAATGGCTATCAAAGGGTGGTTCTGGCACAGCCAGCATTGAAAGAAACACAGATGGCAGAGCAACGGTTAAGGATCAGCAGTCCTGGGGGACACAGGGGCATGAAAATGAGGGAAATATGCAACCACCACTTAGTCCATAGGTTTTATTGGAGAGTCAAATCTCTGATTTCAGTCTCATTTTGGTTGTTCTTGGGAATTATGACACTCTCATACTCTTCAACTTTCTGCCTTTTTCACCTTGTACTTTAACAGCCTCTCTCAGAGGGTGGTAATGAAGTACAAATAAGTTTTGTCTGTGGAAAAAATCCTGCAGAAAATACCATGTGTGGGAAGCGATCCTTCCCAACACCTGCATGTCCCCTCCAAATCACAAGCTGAGCTAGCTGGAGTATGTTATGAGTGATACACAGATGATCAGTAAGCTCTTTGCTTGGCATCCCTTTTTCATTAAGCTGCCATTTTAGAGAAATATTTTTATAGCCTCTGCTTGATTTTCCATCAGATCCCTTCCTCTCTGTGATTCCTCCCTTCCTGCTTCCTACAGAATGTGGCCAGCTGGTTACTGCTAAATTTAAACAAAGATGTGCTACTTGTAACTCTCTTTGCCTCATGCACACAATATTACTAGCCTAACTCATCTAGCAAGAAGTACTTCTATTTTGATGTGCACAGAAACTAAGCCCAGATGAAGGTCAATGAAGGCTGTTGCATAGATAGATAATGCTGACAGGGAGTGCTCTAACTGTTTTTTTGCAGGAAAGTGCTGATTCAGTGGAATCAGGAAATTTGAGGGATACATGTTAATTCTGTTCAATATGTGAGAGCATAATGGGAACTTAAATTTGGGTGTCCAGTGAAAGTCTGCAGGGCAGCTCCAAGAGCAGCAGCAAAGTATGGCCCAGGTCTCCATCAGTACTGTAATTCTGTTGTGCTGATGCACAACAAAACACCCAGCATCTCCTGTGAAATGGAAATCCTCCTTTCTAGTCAACTCTAATTACAGCAGCATACCATGTTTAAACCAATAAAATAGGGCATCCACAAAGAAGTGACTCCTTGCATCTCTGAGATTCATGCAGCATCCAAGAGCTCAAACATCAAGGAGAAAACAGCAGGTAGTTTAACTCCTGAGATCTCTCCCCTGCTGTTGTTATCATTGACAATGAAGGCAGTGTTGTAAGTGCAGAGTGCAATGGACAATTCATGCACTTACCATATCTTGCGCTCTAGCTACAGGCGCATGATTTTCTGAAGAAATGATGACAGGATCAAACATATTCTGGCAGATACTCACAAAATCAGAGTCTCTTTCACTCAGTAAATGACCATAAAAATGCTTTGAAGATGACAATAAAAAGTTATTTAATCATGTTCAAAACAGAAGCACCTGCCAAGTCAATATGTCATTTTTTTTACATGATTGGCTGATACAGTCACAATAGTGAAAAATGCAAAGTGAGGCTGTTAAGAGCAGCTACTGGCCTGATTCTATAGCAGGCATAGCCTGATGGTGGAGAGAGAGAGCAAGAGAAGAGGAAAGAAAAAGCAAGAGAGTCACACATACCTCAGCCTCCTGATTTTTCAACTCTTTTCCCAGCTGCTACAAGGTGCCCTTGGGACCCTAGTCTGAAGATGTCCTTAGCAGCCCACATTTTCTGTGAAGTCAGTGCCAGAGGGAGAAAGGACAGTGGCCAAAAGGAGACCTAAGACAGCCTGGGTGATTTTCATGCTGCTGTAGCAGCACGAGGAAAAGGAGCTGGGGAGAAGGGTGAGGATCTGACCTTCTGGTAGCACCACTGCCTTAGGATATCTGCAAACTGATAGGTGGGTGCTGCTAGAAATAAAGACATAGCGTGTTATGTACAGCTGGGCGCAGATTTTTCGAGCAGCCCAGGAGAGCCAGCCCCTGCCATTAGCAGTGTGGGCTGTGGGGCCATGCCATGCAACAAAGAAGAGCCGGTCGTGTTGCTCAGCCTCACCACTACCCTCACAGCTGCACCTACCCCAAATGCACCAACTCTTCAAGGGAAGCCATCTACCTGGTAGCTGGCACGTGCAACTGTAGCACTGAAGAGCTTTCTAGCTATACCTGGTGCAAGATCCTCTTTGATACTGATTGATTGAGTTCTTTTATGATTATTTGAAAACAAAGTAGCCCAAGGATAGTGATAATTTACATGGGTGGATGACAAAGTCTGTTCTGGTACCAGAAGTCCACCAGTGTTCAGACTTAAAGGTCAAAAGGTCTTGTTCTGACCAAGCATCGTCATCTCTAATAGACTATGAGCCATGGGGATCCCTGGAATTAATTCTCAGCACAAGACCAACATCTATGATTAAATTAGAGCATTTTTATTCGAATATCCCATTAAATTTTTTCAGAGTCAGGGATTTTGTCACCAAACTGTGGTAAAAACGCCTTATTATTCTCACTGGTTAGGAGTTGTAACAAATTTCAGACTAGGTTTTATCTGACTATTAGACCTCATCAAACTTTGCCAGCTGAACAGAAGGGCCTTTTATGTCCAAGATTATGTTTGCTGTGTGAGTGCTTTAACGTAGGTTGCTTCACCAGTCTCTTTGGTAAGCTAGACTAGACAGGACACCCACCCCAACCTACGCTCCACAGGATGACTGCCAAGCCTGCACCTTTCCTGCAGTTCTTGCACAATGGCTCTTGAGTGCTTCAACATCTTTTTTTTAATGTAAACACCAAAACAGTATTCCTGTAGTGTCTTGAAATTTCTGTGCACTCAAAACTCAACTCTCTGTTGTCAAATAAATATTTATAACTATAGAACTCAAAGCCAAAAACAATAATAAACTCTAGGTTTCCTTGAAGCATAGATAAAGTTACTTTTCAGTAGCCAAATATGAATGAAAATTGTTGAAGTATTCACAAATATACACATTAATACTGTGAAAACTCCTTGGATAACTGGGTCTGAAGGTTGGTAAAATTAGTTCCTCAAGATCATTATATTATACATGAGTGAAGAAAATAGAGTGTTAAATTATTGGTTTAAAAAGAAAATATGAGGAAGGGAAGAATATGAATACAATCTCAGCCACCAGTAGAAGGCAAGTAAACCAGGCACAGAGGAAATACTTGTGGTGATGAAGGCTGAACTTCAGCTTCAAAGATATCACCAAGAATCCTGAGATCACTGTAGGAGAAGTAAAGGGAAAAGTTGAGTTAAAACAGTCATGTCCACCTTTTAACTGTGGGTAAAAATAGCGCAGAAGGATGTCCGATAATGTGATGCTCCCTGAAAGCACCAGAGAAATGGAAGATGTCAGGAGGACCTCCCAACATGTGCCCAGCTAACAGCAGAAGAGGCATTTTCTGAAGTGTGAAGGCAAACTTATCATCATTAATGATATTGCATTTTGCAGAAAGCAGATGTGTCCAATTAGGAGCTCTGCGTAAATGCACACAAACAACTGGAGGATTTTTTTCTCTCCAGATCAATATTTTTAACATATATTTTAAGTTGCTATATTTATGATTTGGTAAAATCATGATTAGTGTTGAAGATCATAAAGTCATTAACTTAGTACCAAATCCTCCCATCCACTCAAACAAGAAAATGAGGTAAGAGGAAAACTGTATTCCAGCATGCAAAGTCAGATGCTTCCTTCTAACAAATATTGCAAAGCAAAATACTGTGACTGGAGGGAATGTCAAGAAATAATTTTTGTCCTCACTATGAACTAATGAGCACGACTGTCCTGCACGGAACAGGACCACATTCCTCAGGTGCTCCTGAGGAATTTGGCTGACTGCCCAAAAGCAGCATGGACAGTCCCATGGAAATATACCCTGTGCACCAAAAGCGGGGAGGAGATCTATTGTCATTGTTACTACTGGTTTGTCTACCTCTTTTGCCTGTTTCTCTCTGTTTCTTTTGTCTTTTAGAGTATTCCTCTTCCAGAACAAAATTCTGTCAGATTCTGAAGAGTCTCTCAAGTTCAAGAATTAGTTGGAGGAAAAGGTCTGTGAATAAGTAAATTATTTGGTGTCCTTTTGTTCAGGAAGGCAGTCTGAGACCTGTGGATGTCTGAAATGAACTTTTCTCCCTATTGGTCCTGATTATTAAGAAAGATATAGCTGTGTTCTGGAGAGATTTTTGTTTTTTTCCAGAACACTTTATGACTTCTTTTAAATAGAAAAGGACTGGAGAAAACAGGATTAAAACTGTCACAACTGCCAACATCCTTGGTCTAGAGAGCTGATATCCTTCATCATTTAGAATGAAACTGCAAGCCTGATTATAATGAAAAGAAGCCTGATCTCATAGCTCAGTAATCTGTGCTTAGTGGCAGAGATCTCTTATGCCTGTTACACCCTGTAGATATGTGATTTTTGAAATCATGTTAATACTGTTACTTACTGCTGATCTGAGCTACTCTACTCCTGAGTGTTACTTGGATTCTATGCTAGAGGAGCATAAAGCAACTTTTCTTCAATGGGTAACTCCGCATCCATTGCCTCCTTTCCCATGGGAAATTCCCTTTTAACTGAGTGCCATGGTTTAACTCCAGCCAGCAAGCAAGCACCACACAACCACTTGCTGATTCTGCCACCCGTGGGATGGGAGAGAGAACTGAAAGGACAAAAGTGAGAAAATTCATGGGTTGAGGTAAAGGCAGTTTAATAGGGAATGCAAAAGTCACTCACACAAACAAAGCAAAACAAGGAATTAATTCACTACTTCCCATAGGCAGGCAGGTGTTCATCAGGGCTCTATCACATACAACAGTTACTCAGGAAGACAAACTCCAGAACTCTGAAAAGTCCCACTTCCTCCTTCTTCCTCCAGCTTTATTTGCTGAGCTTGATGCCATATGACATGGAATATCCCTTTGATCAGTTGGGGTCGCCTGTCCCAGCTGTGTCTCCTTTCAAATTCTTGTTCACCCACAGCCTGCTTGCTGGTGGGGCAGTATGAAAAACAGAAAAGGCCAAGATGCAGTACAAGCACTGCTCTACAATAACAAAAAAAGTCTGTATCAACAACATTCTCAGCACAAATTCAAAACAGAGCCCCATACTAGCTACTGTAAGGAAATTAACTCTATCCCAGCCAAAACCAGCAGAGTGAGTCAGAAGCCTCCTGAACATTACGTGAGGTGACTGGGGTCCTTCTGCCATTGCTGATACTCATGGCACTTGAATTTTGTCTAATTTTTTTTAATATCAAGTAAGTGGAGTGGAGTTTTTGTTTTGCAATTTTTTGCTCATGGCAGGAATTCTGGATAGAGTTCATTACCTGATGGCCAATATACATGGGACTGGAACAGTGCTCAAGGGTTGGAAACACTAGCAGAGGAAAAGGAAATTGTTCTATCTAGGCTTTTGAAGAAAAGGCTGAGTACCATTACTAAGGCTCAGAAACTTCTATTCCTTGTATCCTAGCTGTTCTCATCTTCTCAAGAAGCAGCAGTTATCATGCATTCAAGACCAGTAGGACACTATGGTATTAAGCAATGAACTGTGACTTGTGAAGGTCATTGAGTACAAGGAAATCCAGGACTGTGCTTCTCCTCAGATAGCGTTGGGCACCACATGTTTCTGAAAGCAAAGTGAGCTCCCTGTCCCCCTAGAGCATCAGCTGAGCTCTAAGCAGGGGTGGAAGGCTTACTACTATCAAATTCCAGGAGGTATGAGGGGCTGAAAATTCAAAAAGTTTCCACAGACCTGACCTGCACTTAGTTAACACCACAATCCAAGTGGGTCATTAACAAAGACATGCATACTGCAAGGCTGCCAGAAGCACTTCCTAAGTTAGTGACAAGAGAATTTGGAGCACGGCAGAGTTCAGCTAGGGAGGTGATATTTTTCATCTGTTGCAATTTTTTAAATGCACGTTGTGTATATCCAAAGACTAATAGTGGACATGCATTGGCAGGGACACACTGAACTTTCCATAAAGGACCGCAAAGAAGCTTGCTCATATTCTCTTTCAGAACTGTTGTCCAAAAATGGAGACAATCTAGTGAATTTTTTTAAATACTTAGTTCTGAGTTAACAAACATATGCCCAGGGGCTCCCACTGAAACAGGGTTGGGCCTTTGCAAAGTCAATAGTTTATTTGTTGACTAAGAATAAAGCACCTAAGAAGGTATTTGAAGATGTTAGAAATGGTTTTCTTTAGCTGAAAACGGCATTTAGATCGTGATTGTGGCATAGTTATTCATTAGTTTCAGTGAAATTCACATGCCTGTTTGCAGGGTGAAAGTAACAGTGAGACCCGGTGGGGAAAGAGAAACAGAAAAGACCCAGACTGTGCTTTAATCCCTTTGAGGAGGAGACAAAAAATTCCAAACTAACAACTGAGACGGTTTCATGTTTTATCAAAAAACAAGTCAAAGTAACAGAAAATACACTAAAGGTGCTAAATTTCTCTTGCCCTAAAGCTGTTATCAATGACACTTGCTAAGGAGTATCTCCTAGATACAGCTTAAGCATTGGTAAGGTTAACTATTTTCCTTGCTAAATGCACTTAAAGTTTAGACAGATATATTTGTTTCTGTCAGGAAAAAATAATACTTTCAATCCCACTCTATCTTCTTTACAACAACACTTTTTCTTTACTGTAAGTTTCCATAGACTATTGAATTGTCTCATTATGTAATACATTATTCTTGCTACTTGGATGCATCAAATTAAGGGGGCTGCTTTTCTCCGTGCTTGAACCCGACTCTACCATCTTCCTCTCAACCCTGTTGCAATGACTTCACTCAGCCTGCAAGAGCATCCCTTTAGCCTTTGCCGGTGCCCTGGAATCGTACCTTTCCCATTCCCTGGGCTTGGTAAAAGGAAATTGCACAAATCGCACATTTTGCGTGAATAAACCTGCGTCAGGTGACATAGCAGCTAGTGATGAGAGAAAATCACTGCAGCCTCGGACTGGGAAGGGACATCCCCTGTCACTGCCCGGAAGCACAGCAGCTGATAAAAGCAGTAACTGAAGGAAGCCCTCCTATCTTACAGAGCTTTCCTATGGCCATGTGTGGGCTCCTGGACAGGAGAGCAACCCAGATAAGCAAGGAGCCAGGGAAGGACCCTTCCGGGTGGGATGCTGCAAACATTCGGCAAGCTGACGGAGGGTAGATTTGTGCTGAGTAGGAGTGGTCTTCTCCCGTTGTCTTTGTTTCCGTTGCTAATGACGCTATCACACTATTTCCACGGATGATCCTGCTGCAGAGCTGGGTCGCAAGGGTTTAAAATGGAGGGCAGCATCTGTACTTTTAAAACTACGTGCGACAAAGTCCATTGCTTGAAGTCCGGGTCCTTTCTCCCCCCATCTCTCCCCAGCTTCCAGCAATCATTTATTATAAAGGGGTTTTATGATACAAATTTGATAATCTCCCATACACATTGGCACTGTTCTAATTGGAGTTGTAAACCCATAAAATTCAAGTCCTTTGTTTTCATGAAGGCCACAAGGTTTTAAAAGATGCTATTGTACCGCCTAAAACCCATAAAATTGTCACTAGGGACTGATTAAACAGTCCTGAATTGAAACAGTGCGGATTTTGTCTAGGTCCTTTTCATGCGCAACAATGCTCTTTTCAACCCCGAAGACAAAAGGAGGTTTAAGGAGCGATTCTCTGGGAGATTCTTCTAAGATAACCCCATCCATATGGGAGACAAGGTGGCCAGCAGCTGAGACGAAAAAGAAAAAAGATTTCGGATGGCAGGAGGAAAAATAAAGGGAAAGGGGTGGGGGAAAGGCGACGGTAACAAAAAATCAAACCCCAAAAATCAACCAACCACACAATACAACCAAACCCAGGTGACACAGAAGCTGTGTTCCCCCAGGTCCTTCCCGCACATCCCAGAGGCCTGATCAGCTCTGCGCCTCCCTGTTGGCACACGGCCCCCTGTCCAAGCAGGAAAGGAGATGCAGGTGGAAGGACCGGCGTCCGTTCATTCTCCCCCGGCACTGTCCTGCAGTGCAGCTGGGTCTGATCCTCCCGCACCGAGGCCAGAGGCGACACCGTGACGTCCCGGTGGAGGAGGCAGGGCTGGCAAGAGAGCGAGGCCATTCTGCCGCCGCCGTCGTGGCGGGGAAGGCGGCCAAAATTACTGACGGGAAGCCGCTGTGATTTTGGTCGCCGCCCCATCTGGACGGCGGTGCCTTCGCTGCTTTGCTCTCCGTGGGCTCCCCGGAATGTGAAGGCAGCACGGAACATCCCAGGAGAACATCCCGCCCAAAGTAACGCCCTTTCAGGGAATAAAATTAAAAAATGTATAATAAAACCCCCACCCAAATATCTTCTGCGGGTCCCTTTCCCTCGACAGCCTTTCCTCGGCGGGCAGGTTGTCTGCATCTGTCCCGGTGGGGTCTTCGCCCTGGTCCGCAGGTGCCGTCAGAGGGACGGAAGCAGAAGGTCCAGCCCATGTTTCAAGGACCTGGGTTTAGCTTTGTGAGGTTTTTAGGGGTTTTCCCCATTGGCTGTCGCCAGGAAAATTATATTATTATTTTCACCACAAAGTAATGAAGTCAGTAGTTTATCACAGAGTTTTAAAATATAATTTTCTTTGCTACACTTATCCAGTCGAAATTTGGAACGGTTACAGGCTAACGGAAAAATTTGCTTAATTCTGGATCCTGCCTTAGCGGCTCTGTAGAAGACACGTCTGCTTAAAACGCAAAGTCGGGGAGAGCGGGAGTCTCCAGAGCGAGAGACTCTGGGCTCACACTTTCTGTAGGAATTATCACCGTGTTTACAGTGTGCTTGCAGTAAACTTTATTCGCCGTTTACCGGTGCATGTGGATAAAATAAAATTACTTGAACATTAAATTCGACTGGCGCTATCAAGACAAGTATTTAAGTTTTTTTAGCGCTAGAGGCAAATCTACGAAACAGTCCCTATCATCAAAACTACACTTCTCCGTCGGGAAAAATTTATTTGCCAAAAACCATTTTATTAGTCACCGAAAGAGTCAGCTATTTTAAAATACACTAGGTCGCTAAGATGGTCATTATTTTTTAACAAGGAATCTCTCGAACAGGAGGAGGAGAAGCGGAGGTTTTACAAAATTCGCTCCTCACGCGGCATCCTCGCCCTAGGGTGATGCCAGCGGAGGGGAGCGTGGCCCCGGCCAGCTTCGTCCCGGCCTGCCCGGCCGCCTCCCAGCAGCCGCCGCCCCGGAGCCGCGCTCCGCCGCCCGGCCCGCCCG
>WBMZ01011998.1:0-148357 GCA_013400975.1 Atrichornis clamosus | reverse complement strand
CGGCCCGGCCCGGCCCGCCGCTCACCCTGGGCTCGCGCCGCCGCCCCCGCCGCGGTCAGCTGAGCGCGGTCACGTGACCCCGCCCCGCCGCGCACGCACGGCAGGGCCGCCAGGGGGCGCGAGGCGGCGCGCGCGGAGCCGTCGCGTCCCACCGCCTTCCGTCCCATCCCGTGTCGTCCCGCCCCGGGCATCCCGCGGAAGCAGGAACCCGGCGGCAGGTGGCTCCGACCGCTGAAGATGCGTCCAGGGTCTGACACCCCACACTGAGAGACCGGACACGGCTTGTAAGGGACACGTGCGCGGCGCGCCCTGCGCTGCGCTGGGAACAAAGTCGAGGATAGCGGGAGGGTCTGCAGCACGTCATTCCCCGCTGGAGCATTGCAACGGGGTCTGCTGATGCCCAGGCTTACTAAAAGTAGAAAGGGACCCCTTCCTTCTATTTTTCTTACTGAAAGAAGTGCAAGACTTACCTTAAGCCAGGTGAACTCTCCTTTGGTTTAAACTGGATGAGCCTTAATAAACCCACGCCAAAATTCCAGGATTTGCTAGAAGAAAACACTAAGATAAAGAAATATACAGTGCAAATCGCCAAACTGGAATTCAGTTATACCTGGACCTTTACAGTTTAAACACCCACACTAACTTCCCCCTTTCTTGCTAAATTTTTTTCCCCAATGGATTAGAAAAGCTTATCATACCACTCTATTTCATATGATCTTTATTACAAGTGAGTTAATGAGAAAGGAAATGACAATAAAATAACCTGTTCTTCCAGGTGGTAACTAAATAATCCATTGGAAATAATTAGACCTTAATATTAGCAGATGGGCTGTATTTATTTATTGTTCTTGACTACATTGATACCACTCATGAGGAACCAGGGCACTGACTGATCTTCTTACTTGGGTTCTCAAATAAAAAATCCACCCAAGATCTTCAAGTTTTCATATATTGATCTAATGGCTACATTCAGATACTGGAAATACATTGCTAGGTAACGGACACAGGAACTTCTAAAAGCAAAGTATCATCGCATTCCTTTCAATTCTATTTTTCTGTGATTCTGTGATAAGATACCATTACTGAACTGGCTCCGACCTTCAAACCTAGGGGAATTTAAACAATTTTAATATACTGATAGTAAAGCAGAAACTAACAAAGGACAAGTAGAAAAATATTATCCTAGGCTAGTTTTAGATACTCTTGACCAAGATGTTAAAATCCACCGATGGAATTAATATATAATTATTCTCAAAGGCTTTTTCTTCCTCTAAAACATTCCATCAACCAGAAAAGTTTGCCTTTAGTTACTTTCCATATTCACTGAAATGTGAAATTAAATCCTTTGTTGATAATGTGAAGGTCTACTGGCACAGAACTTTGTACATTATAAAACATGAGATCTATGAGTACTGATGCTGCAAAATGTAGGGTCTTAGCATGTGCCAGCTTCAGGACTGTTTCCATAAAAAACCCCAACATAGCTACATAGAACCTGAATGCCTCCCTCGGGGAAGGTTTACTTGTGATACATACATTAGTCTCTGAGCGGAGAGGACTATGAATGGCACAAAAACAACCTACTTTCTAGAAGTCCTGTGCTAAGCATTACTGAAAGGGTTACAAAAAGCATTTAGTACTAAAATTCCTTTTAGAGAGGAATTTTAACAGGTTCTTTTTAAAGTATAGAGAAAAATGGGAGCAAGAAAAATGGCTTGCTGATCCCCTTAGAACTCTGTAAATTATTTTGGGGCATAAAGATATCAAAAATCACATGTATAATCAGGGACTAATCTGCAGATTAAGAACCAGGACATGTAACACTACACAGGACTGAGGTCCCTGATATCCATGCTCAAAGGCCTGCCTTAGCACTTGGTTAAGCTCACAAATATTTACAAGGTAAAGAGAATACCAAAGCCAGCTTTTCCAATAGCTAACAGAAAGTAAACATGTTTTTATAACTTAGAACAGAATGCAAACATAGGAAAAAGTCAAATTACAAGTAGAAGTTAAGCTTCTGCATCACATGGGAAAGGACCCCAATACAATTTGTGCATTGTTCTTCATTTTCCCTGCCACTCCTTGTTCTCATGCACGGGTAGTGTTGTATGTCTTGGTACAGATAGAGAGAGATGTGGTTGTTCAAGCCCTGCAATTACCAGAATTCCCCAGCCTCCATGGGATAGTCCCAGCACCTGCATTATCTGCAGGCTGCAAAAAGTCTTGGGGGGTGACGAGAGAAGTCAGGGCTTGAAGGTGCCTCATACTCTGGTGCACAGCATAGAAAGGAGTGTCTCTAGCTAGAAACAAGTACATGTGCTGTCACTGGACCAGCACAGGAGCCTGAAGCCTCCAGAGGTACGTCCCCTTCTGCTCGGCATTCATTGCTAGTTAATGCAATGACAGAACACACTGCTTACCTATTAGTGTATTTATTAATTTCAGGGAATTCAAAATCAGCTTTCATATAAATAATTAATTATAACCCATGTGTCAGAAATAGACTGATTACCCACGTCACCTAAAAAGACCTAGCTATACCAAGTTAAATGACTTACTGCAATAACTTGTGCAAGCAGTAAAAAAAATAACCAGGCTGATTAATTCAGTTCAAGTAACTAGAAATTAAGGGAGAAAAGCAAAACCCACAGCAAAACTGCTAACCCTCTAAATGAACCTGGACTTGGACACACGTGACTTCATTGGTTCATGGTTTGATCCTTCTTTGATCTGAAAAGTTCATCTCTGGTGGTAAAATCATGGGCTTGGAGAACAGCCATTACCCTGGAGCTCCCCTGGTGAGGGGTGGGAATACCTACAATGTGAGGAACAGAGGAACTTGACTTCTGCATTCTGTCTCCAGTTTCTGCATTCCTCTAGGTAATAAGCTCTGAAATTTGAAATCTCTGACATATTTAAAGGAGTCACCCAAAGTCATGCATCAAGTCAGCATCAGAATGAAGAAATGAAAAAAGCTCCTGAATCACAGTTCCAGCATTTTTAACTTTAATCTTTAGCAAAACTTTGAAACATGAAACTTACAGAACTAATGAAATAGTGCTATCCTCCCACTTCTGTAAACAGGTCAAGAAATTCAACTTCTCATATCAATTGATGTATCATAGTTGCTAAAGCAAGACAGAACCAGGATGACTGTAACCTTATGTTCTAGGTTAGATCCAGGAAAGCCTTTCACCACGTATGTGTTTGAGAATGAAGGGTGGCTCCACAGGAGACTATGGAACTATCCAGAGGGCCCAAGATAAGGATACACATAAGTGCTTTTCTTCATCCAAGCCCGCAGATCTAATTTGAAGGCTGCAGAAGTTAATGGGAGTTTTCCAGCTTTACTCACTAGGTTTCAAACCTATTTAAGCTAAAGGGTGTATTTCCAAAATATAGGAGGTTTTAGTTATCTGCGTGACTTACGTGCAAATATTTATATTTATGCATGACATATCTAAATTCTATGGAATCAGGAGTGAACTTTGCAAAAAACTTATTCTCTCATTGAGTATTAATCCACCATGAGGACACCAGCTTTTTTGATGGAAAGTAAGAACACTGAATCATAGAATGGTTTCAATTCAAAGGGACCTTAAAGATCATCTAGTTCCAACCTCCTGCCATAGGCAGGGACACCTTCCACTAGATCACATTGCTCAAAGCCCCTTCCAGCTGGGCCTTGAACACTTCCAGTGATGGGGCATCCACAGCTTCTCTGGGCAACCAATTCCAATGTCTCATCACTCTCCCAGTAAAGAATTTCCTCATAGTAACAGTTCTAAATCTACCCTGTTTCAGTTTAGAAACATTACCCCTTGTCCTGTCACTGCCCTCATCTTTCCTATAATTCCCTGTTAAGTACTCCTCATGCTACATGTCAACTGGTGAAATTAGTGCAGTGCTACAGAATCAATTATTTGTGCAAAAAAAAAGTTTCAAATTGTTTGGCAGCATCTGTAATGAAGAATTTTTAAATGTAGGTAGGGCCACAGTCTGGTATTCCTTGCTGAAAAGAGATTGCAGGAGCAAGAGGAAGCAGAGTACTTGATTAGCACTCTGAAATTTAGCTCTTCTTGGGAAAGGGCTTTGCACATATAAAAGTGGTCATAGAATTCATCATGATTCTTCGGATCTAAACTGGAACAGTTCCACAGGAGTAACAGCAGGCTTTTGATTTGAGAGGAAATTTATATTTTGGTGGAGGAGAAAGAGAAATGTAATGGGATCCAGCTTCGACTAAGGTCTCAGTTTTGAGAGGTTTTGATGCTGGTAATGGCCAAGTACCTTTGGTTATCTGTCAGTGCACACCACAGCATTAAACCCAAGTATGGAGAGATCTGGCAAAAGCTCCAGTTGCTATTAATGCCTAATTCACCACCCAGCATGTTCCAGCCCACTGATAGCAGAAAGGATTTAGCATGCATTTCTGCCACACCTAGAAATCACCTAGCTGAATAATATTGTCTACAGCTTAGTTATCAATACTTGTATTTCATTGGAAAGGCATTTTTTCTAATCATAGTGTGTCCAAATAATACAAAGTTCTAGTCTCAACAATTTACCCAGGTCAGTGTTCTACAGAATCAAACATTTTCTTGTTGCCAGCTGGAAAAATTTCAGCGGTTTCTTTGGATATTACAAAATAAGTGCATTTGCATTGAGTAGGCTCTTTTTCTCCACCTAGAGTTGAATTGCACAGCATAAAGGCACCATAAAATATTTGCTCTCTGATTCCACATAAAGCACTTCAGCTTTCTTCTGGAAACTTGGAGCTCTTTGAAAATCAGATATTCCACAATGGTAAGTCAAACGTTTACATTGTTGGGGCTTTTTAATGGGGATGCAGATAGGTCTTTGCTTGAAAACTGCAAAAGGAGAGTATTTAAGAGATTCATCTAGTTACACATTTTCAACGTTGATATACTGTATTTCAAAACTGCAAGATGCAAAGAAAGGAAGACACCTCTGTGAAGATTACTGTGCATTTGTATTGTAATTGTATCTTTGTATTGTAATTCTTTGCAAGAAACTGTACAGCTATCTCTTAGTCTTTGACTTGCTGTTATCCTCTCCTCAGAAATGTTTGTGAAAACATTCAGAATTTTGTAAACATTTAGAAGCATGCTTTTAAAACTTATAAATGTGAAATACAGTTTAAAATATAGTTGCATTACAAAGAAAATATTAATCTTTTGTCTGTATGTTTTGTCTGCTCTCCTCTTTGATCTCTCAAATTGTGTGTCCTGTTTCAGCTCTTCAAGTCTCCAAAGGTGTTTGCAGAATCTGAATCAACAGTTAGTAAATGATAAATAGACAGACAAAGCCTTATGGCCTAGTTTTCCTCTAAATTGTGCTCACATAATCCACAGCAGAACAGCACATTTTAGGAGTTTCACTCTTTGCCCTTAACTTCTCTCTTTCTGGCTCTGGTTCTCAGCGTGGCAATTGTCACTACTCTAGCCTAAAGCCTCAGGAGCTCCAAATCACAGAACCACAAGGAAAATTAAGCATTTACAACCTTCTCAGACCACTCCCAAAACCCTTCTCCTCCTCACCACTACATCAGAAATGTCACTCTGTCCCATAAGAAAGCAGCACATCAAGGATTAAAATATCAAGGTTTTCCCACAGCAGACACAGGAGTTTTGTCCTGGCTCATCACCTGCCTCAGGCTCAGGACCTTTCAGTGTCTTACAGCATTCGTGATTTAAGTAAGCCAAGGCAGAGAGCAGAGCTGCCTAAACCCAAAGCCTCTCACTGCTCTTTTAAACCCCAGTTTCAAGCAGCAACAGCTGCTCTGAAGTTCACAACAGTAACTTGAAAAGATCTACTCATTCTAAGATCCTTTCATGTTCCTCTGCAAGTGCTGTCAAGAAAATAGAAATAACTTCCTCTTTTGCCTCAGTCTCTGGCTATTCCTAAACATTTGCTTTAAGTTGTTGAGCTGCAACAACCCATCAGAATATACCTGTGTTCTCTCCTGCTTCTCCAGTCCCTCTACCCCAGCACAACCATCATCACAAAGTTATGCAGGCTTTTTTTGAAAAAGTTCTGGTTGTTCAGCAGGTCCCAGGGGACTTCTCTGAAGAACTCTTACAGATGTGTAGCTGTTGCCACCACGAGACAAAGGAAGTGTGTCCTGTGTCAAGTCCAAACCTTTGTCTGCATGGTTTGACAAGATGGCTCAGGTGATGCCAAGTACAATGTACAGCACTCAGATTTTGGCCCAAGACACAAACTTGTATCTCTCTTCTCTACCCAGCCATCTATGTCAAAAAGCCTACTGGAATAGAATTAGGTCTGAGATCTCCATTCTGCTGCCAAATTTGAAAAAATTGCTGTACCCAAAAGTGAAGCACCGGGAGGCTCTACAATGATTTTCTGGAGAAATAGCTAAAGCTGACTCAAAAGCAATAAATAAAGAACTGACAAAAGTCCGACAGAGCTTTGAATTGTGAAATACTATGAAAGCTTTTTGTGAGTTCTAGAGATTGGACTTTGGCAGGGAGTGCTGCCGCTGACACATTAATGTCATGCCATTTTCTATCTTCCCACCTAAATGAAAAAGTCATCAATGCAGTGAAATATCTGGCATGTCCTTTTTCATTATTTTCATGTACACATGAGGTTATTTCTAATTTTGGTTCAGGTTCAGGTTCATAGCTTTTGAAAACAGAGATAATCAATGTGGAATTAAATCCATTGCATGGACTCTGTGTTTCTTTAACAGAAGAGCTTTCTGGCTTTCCTTGTTGCAATGACCATCACAGTGACCATGGGGGATGCGTACTGCTTTAATATACTTCAAAAGCCAGGGAAGCCCTACAAAGGTAAGAACAAGGAAGGCCCTGTGGCCTGATTGCTCTGTGGTAGCTTGGCTCTATGTGGAGCTGCTCAGAATGGGCTCAAAATGCAAGGAAGGGGGAAGATATTAGAAAGACACAAATAGGGAGGAGCTCCAGCAAGTTGCCAAAAGTAGGGGAAAAACAAAGTCTTCCCCTGGGCTGAGTATGGTTGCAGCAATATTATTGCTAGCCGTGGTAGGTTGCTGTTGTTATTCCAGCACATGGAGCTACTTCAAGAGTTGAGAGAGTAAAACCCAAGAAAACAAAATTACTTCTACTTTACTATCACCAAGAACAACATTTTCAGAAAACCTGAAATAATTTTGTAACTTTTCAACTTTTAGATGGAAGCTTAAGGAATATGTTCTGTTTTGCTGCTGTCTTATACAGGCTGTATGCTGGATGGAAAACTGTATCCCTCTGGACACATTGAAAGGACAGAAGGGTGCTTGAGATGCTTCTGTGGCCAAACTGCAATGGAATGCTGTTCCCTGTAAGTTTGAACTTCTTGGTACCATCACTGCCCATAGGATAACCACAGCTCACCATTTGCTGGAGATAAATGAGTTTGTAAGGGCACAAGAGAGCTTTTTCTCACCCATGTCACAGAGCTAGTGAAAGCCACGTGTAGCTCTTGATTGTTTGGATGCTTAGCTTTGTTTACCTTAGCTCAGTTTCTGCCGACTGGGAGTGGACACAAGCCCTTCCTGTCACATCCAGTTTGTGCTTGCCTCTAATGTTTTAGGAACTTGTGAACCCCTCTTGCACTGCAGTTAGGTCTATCATTAGCTGAGAAAGTGGGGGTAGGAAGGAGTGACTTAAGTTTCTCTAAAGAGCTTACAATGATCTGAATCCCTTTCCCAAGGTGCTTTCCTCCAGTGAATATGCTGGTCCTAGAATGACAAGGTTCTGCTCTGAAGTATCTCTCCAGCAGAGATACTCAGAAGTATCTCTCCTTTCCCCTTCTCCTGCTTTCTCAAAGGGCAGAAATAGCTTGATTGCGATCTTTGTTTAGGTGACACAATCTATTAGGGGGCAGCTACAACATTCTATGCAAAATGGTACTAATGAAAAATTAATTGAAAAAAGAGAAAAGATGCCAAGCCCCTGCTTACGTCAGTCACACTGTAGAGTGCTGTGCTAGAAATCCCTGTGCTGGTGCTCAGCACCCTGGTACATCTACGCAGTGCAGTGCCACAGGCATCATTTGAGGCCCTGGAAACTACAGCTGCGTGGCACTGAAGCTGGTTCAGCTTCTCTTAGCCATGGTTTCAGAGATCTCTCACTCAGCAATAGTTCAAGCTATAATCACTGAAGTATGGAAACTTTTATTGCTCTCAAGTTAACATTTGCTTTCTGTTTGCCACTGACAGCTTTCATACTCCTGTTGCCTATGACAAAGAGAAATGTAAAGTCGTTTTCAACAAAAAAAAGTGTGACTATGATGTGGTGCAGAAGGATGACCCCTCAAAGGAGTGTACTGTCCAGGCCCGTGTGGGCTAACACCCGCTCCAAACCTCTCTGCACCGTGGAATTCCTCACCTTCCTGCAGATGCTTTGCCGTCACAGAGAAGCATGATGACATGGGAAAATCTTGTAAAAGAGAGTACTTCAGTAGCTCACTTCTAATCTCCTAATTGTTCTAATTCAGTATACATGATGCATAATCAGATACAGTGCCTCATTTTTGTCATAAGGTCACATTCATGTTCTTAATATTAGTTGTTAAATCTTTCTGTTTTAAGAGATTTACAGATGCTTAGTTAACTTTTAAATTAAATAAGGTTTCATTCTACTCGTGTCCTTTTCTGGGCCTTTATTTATTTATGTATAAATACATATGTTACCTCTAGAGACCCAAGAATTTCTGTAGAATCTGGGTTTCAGTTTTCTTATGGATGAAGATGACTGTCTTAGTGCAAGAATATTTCTGATTTGCTGAGTGCCAGTAAAGTCATGAATGACTGAAAGAAGAAATGTAGCACAGGCTTTGGATCTCATGAGAATATATTCTTTAAGGTTATGGTACTGGGAAGAACCAGCATATTTGACTATTGTTATTAGCACATCCTTCCAGAAGTTATCTGTCAGAGGGAAAGCCCTTCTTTCACTGCAAGGTCACCTCCTCCACCACTTCCACTTGAAGTAGAATCTGAACAGCTCAGCACAAAAAAGAGCTGACACTGGAGAAGGAAGAAATTGAATTCTGATGGGTTTACCAGGCCAAAGAAATGTAGAACCTTGACATAGAGGCTCCAGAGAAGAGATTGTCTTCACTGAGATCCAGAAATTCCATATAGATATTTTTAAAAAGAGATTTTTTTAGTTTCAATGTGCAACTGTATTCGTTTTTGTATTACCAGAGTAGCTGGCAATACTAAAACTACTTTTTCCCCCCCCACCTCTAAATAAAACTATTTTAGCAATGAAGCTCAGGAGTCTTTAATCTCCCTTGCTATAAACTGTAAAGCCTGTTTTCTGAGGGAAAATGCTCAACAGCTTTGCCACAGGGGTTTTTTTTACTGTTTTGGGTTTTTATTCATGAGATGATCCATCTGCAGGAAAGCAGGATAATACACCACTCACCCTCTGTTTTGATCATTTTCATTACTTACATACCACCAAAGATGAATGAAATGTGTAGGGCAGAAACAGAGAGAGGTACTAGTTCTGTTTTCCATCCTTCACAGCAATGAAACTAAAGAGAAACTTGTTGAATTTTTGGTAACTTTTCAGAAATCCCAACAGATCCTCCTCTTCAAACGAGAAATATTGTTGTGCTGTTAAGACACTGGAGAATAAGTTTTTGCCATTTTTGTATCCACAGGTCATACCATACAACAGATCTTTAGAAAAAACCCCATTTTTGCCAGAGTAAGTCCAAATTTCAGATTCTTATAGCACTCAGTTTCAATCTGTCGACATGTATATGATCAGAGAACCATGGCAAAACCACACATGTATTTAAGCTGCAACCTAGTTCACATTTTAAGGAATTACAAAAATAAAATGCGGTCATTTTGTGAAAATACTATGTAACATTTGTTACATTTTCTAGCCTTTAAGGTGGACATTCCTATTTGCTTTCTCAAAGAGGAGGAAAGCAATTCTGCTAGCTCAAGTTTGCTCTCAGAAACTGATAAATTACTTTCAAGAAGTATTCCAAGACATTGTGGGGGCTTTACAGCAGGGTTTTCTGGCCTTACTTCTTCACAGCACTGCATAATGCATACTGTTATATGCATAATGCTACTAAACAGACCAATTTCCGGTAATTCTTGTGAAACCTGTCAGAGATACAAGTCACAAAATCTCTCTTGGTGTTCTGTTCTAGTTGCTGCCTATCTCAATCAGACAGGAAGGGTGTAGGACAAGAAATGGGAGGAAGCGGGATTTTATACATTACAGTGGAAAACAGCAGAGAAGAGAAAAAGAGAAGATATTCCAAAAGCCAAGATATCCTTCAGATTTGGCTGAAGCATTCTATGGTTGCTCTCCCCATCCCAGTCTAAGTCCTGCAGCAATAATATCCAACCACTGCATTTTATCTTCATGGAATCAGTAACTAACAGGTTTAGAAAAGGAAAACAAGCTCATGCTCTCTAAATAGAGCTGAAGTACAGTGTAGGTGGGGTGTACACAAAATTAGCTGAGTTTCCCCAGAAATAAGTCCAGAGAACACTGAACTAAGTAACTGACAGTATAAAACCGAAGTTGAGCCTCCTTTCATTTTGTGCATGCATGTGCAGCTTGTGTTCAAGATGAAAGACCAGATACATTTGCTACCAGCAGGAGGACCAAAGGCATCCTTCCCATGCCAGTGCGGCCAGAGCAGGGTCCACTACTACACCATGTAAGTTCCACATAGCCAGAGGTACTAGTGGGTGGAACTATAGCAAGGCTTCCACCTGGCCCCTTCCTACAGCTAATTTCTTAAGTTAAGGCTCCACAAAAGTCTTTATTATAGACGTATGCTCTTAGTTTGCTCAATCAGCTGCAGGGTCAAGATAACAAGCTGTGTTTGCAATCACTGTGTTTTTTTGATTTGTGGAATAAACTTTTCTGACATTTTTCTGGTTCACTGAAGATTTCTAAGATCTTTTTGTTACTACACACCTTGAGATGAAAGTTATAAGTGCAGGATATAATGAATTTCCTGCAAGTTGGAGACATCTTTTAGGCGAAATCTGCCACTCCTATTCCTTTTGATTTACTGTCTCTAGACTTTTGTTCTTGCTGGTATCTGTGGCCGTTGCCCTCAGTTCTAGCCACGCTTCAGAGATGGTGGTCTCCTCTTTGCTAACACAGCTTGGCATTTGCAGTTGGCTTTTTGATCTTTCCATCTGCCTCTGTGTTCCTTGCTTATCACTGATTCTTCATCCTGGGATCATGGTTTGACAGGATTTCCCAGACTAGCTGAGAAATGATCACGTGTTTTAAAAATGCATTTGCACCTATTCGTATTCAACTCAAACTAAAATTTGACTCATGGATTGGGACCTTACTACATAGGAAAGAAGACAGGTATGTTCAGATTAGAGAAGAAATGATATTATTGTTTCAAGTTTGGACCTCTCATCTTGAATTAAGATCTCAATTTAAATTTGTGCTCTGCCTTCTGTTACCTGGGATGAGTCACTCGCACTGCCTGTGTACTTTGCTATAAAATTAATACAGTTCTTTGATAACTCCTATGCTGGGAGTGATCTAAGGGCATAGGCTTTGAGGTTTGTGGGTAATGAACCTCAGACCCCACCAAAATGTCCCCACCAAGATAAAACTTCCTTCTATCACATTTACAAGATGTTCTTGTGTAAACAGTGCACTGTATATTTTAGTGTTGTTTGCTTGTGCCTTTCCTTAACACAATTGTCCTTTCTCATACACAAATGTGACAGACTAACAACTGTGAAGTTAAAGTACATTATATGTAGCATTGTCAGTTTAATGTCAAGAAGAATTTATTTATAAAATCATGTTTACTTATGATCTATGAGCTGATAAGCCTCATACTTCCTCTTGTTTTTCCTCAATAGCAGTGATAATCAACCTAGTTGTTTAAGTGACTGGATACACAAACTGCTGTAAGGTGTCCTGCACATGCTCTCCCATGCAGAAAGTTGATCCCTCTCAAGAATGTGAGAGTAGTATTGAAATGCTAAGAAACAAGGTTCTCGGAATGCTCTGATTCTTAGTGCATCTCTTCTAGCTTTTAGCTGTTGGTAGATATTAGCTGGTTTTTTGGGCTGTTTTAATAGCATGACTGCTCTGAAATGATACTGTGTTTCTCTCTGTTGATTGCCTCTCACTGAAAGATACAGAAAAAACTAGGTTGATCATCTTGCATTATTCTGATTATCTCTGTGGTTATCACTGAGATGTAACCAGAAACTCCAGATGAAGAATGACTAGAGTAAAATAGTGAGGTAGATCTTTAAGAGAGTCCCCAGGATTTCTCCCTGACTTAGGAAGAAAGTGGATAATCTATCCATTAGTATAAGTGGAAAGGGGGCACAGAAGTGGGCAGAGCACTGATATTCTTAGAATGTTTTTAGTAATAAATTTACCAGTTGGGAAGACAACATAAGATTTCAACTGAGCAACGCCTCTTTTAGAGATACCTGTTCCCCACCCAAGCAAGGCACCTATCATCCTATACATGAACAACATGAAGAAGTGTAATGTTACATGGGTCACAAATGACCTCAATAATCAATACACAGTTTGCTGCTGTGAGTGGTTCAGCACCACAGCGATTTGTTAGGGTTCCTCTGAATTCACAGATCATGCAAAGGGTTTCTTCATTGTCCTTAAACACTGCCCAGCTTTATCAAACCTATGAACACTTGCAAACAGTTCATCTCTTTTCTGCCGTCCTGATCAATGATCTAATAACTGAAGAAGTATTGAAACTGAAAATAAACAATGCCTATTTCTTCATAGAGGACCTGAGCATATGGACCTTATACATGATGAAAAGCTGAATAAGGAAGAAAATGGTTAACTAGGAGCCATTTTTTAAACCCTAGACAGTTCAAACTAAGAATGCAAACTTTGTTGTGAGTGATGACCCCTATGTCTCTAATGGGTTTCTCAGGGCAAGTGCTAAATGTTCCTTCCAGGCTTGAAAAGTACTTCCTATAACTGCCTTCGAAATCTGGTGTGGTACAAAAGGCACACCTATTTCTTCAGTGTCTGTGAGAACAAACCTTCCTTTCTGTACCTGGTCGTCTTATCTTAATAATGTCCAGCCCATGAGGTCATTTTGCAGAAACTTCATTGGTGCTAGACATGCCTGTTCAGTTTGCTCTAGGGCTGTAATCACAAATTCCCTCTCTATATAAGTTCTCTGAGATGAAGAGCTTCGTACAGGCCATCTCCTTACTGGAAGTCTCAGAATTCTGCAAGAATGGTGAGTCCTTACATCTCGTGCTGTAAAAGACCATGGTATGTTTCTATAGATTTTAAAGGAGTTTCTGTTGGATTTCTCTCAGTATTTGGCAGTCTAAGCAACTTGGAGAATGTATAAATTTTGTGTTATGAAAGCAAGAGTCAAAGAGAGGCACAGGCAGGTAAGAACCTTGGGTTAAAAGTCTGGAAAATACCTGAACATTTAGTTAAACTAAAAAAAAAAATTATCTTGATTTTTATTCCTTTGCCACTCTGTTGCAGTGTGTGGGTTTTAACTTCACTTCTGCAAAATAAAATGCTAGATTTGCCTTCTCTCATCTCTCAGGGATGACTTGTTTTTAGAAGTCACCAGTCCTACTCCGTCCAAGCGACACATTTACATGCAATATGTGTGTGTGATTGTTTATTCCTGCTCTACCTTTCCTCTCTTACCAACAGCTTCATTTTATCACAGCTAATTCCATCCTAGAATCCTTGCACTTATTTGTTTCACATCCCCAAAGGAAGCCCTTCCAACATTTCAGACTAATGTTGACAGATAAGCCACTAGCTGAGAAACTTCAGCTCATCTTTCAGAAAAAAATCACTGACAAA
This sequence comes from Atrichornis clamosus, assembly GCA_013400975.1. Taxonomy (NCBI): domain Eukaryota; kingdom Metazoa; phylum Chordata; class Aves; order Passeriformes; family Menuridae; genus Atrichornis; species Atrichornis clamosus. The sequence goes on along the minus strand of WBMZ01011998.1, from coordinate 134,498 downwards.
GGTCACAGAATATAGAATTATCTAGGTTGGAAGTGACACCTGCAAGTAAGGTATAGGGCCAATATTTGAGTATTCAACTTCAGCTAAAGTTATTCCACTTTTTCCTCATCCTTCAATATTAAGGTGAAAAATTCTGTAGTTCTTCATACTGCAATGAAGAGGTGTTTGCAACCACAAGTGAGGTGAGTGGAAGAGACAGCTGGTGACCAACCCTATAGAGATAAAAAGGACAAAAAAATTTAATGGGGAAGGGAAAGGAACAGAACACACTTTTTTTCCACAAACAGTATCTGGGTCTACTAGTCCTGTATCAGGCAATACTTGATTTTAACATAGCTTTAACATAACTTGAAAACATAGAACGTTTTTCCCCCTCCCACATGATGCTGTGCCTCTGCTTCTTCAAAACAGTTCAGTGCTCCTGGTAAGTGTGGTAAAGTGCCTAAACGGCAAAAGAAACTGGATTTTGATTTGAAACCACAGTGTATTTTCCTGTTTCTAATGGTAGTATTTATCATCAAGACAACTGAATTGTTACTGAAGTATTGATATTAATTGTTTTCTTGTTCAGAAAACCGTCTTGGCCTGCCTTCTTGCTCTTGCCATTAGCATACCACTGTCTGATGCTTCTTGCTTCTTGGTGCCGTTCAAACCAGGGATGTCGGGCGGTGTGGTTGTAGGTAAGAGGTCAACTGCCCTCAACCTGACGGACATCATCAGAATCACTGCTTGATTTGATTTGTGCAATTTATCACAATTTAGAAATAAGTGGAAACAGTGGAGAAAAACCAATAAAAGATGGGAGGGAAATGGGGTACAGAGAGAGAGGAATTTATAATATGTTAGAAAAAGAAAAGGTTATTTGGAGAGCATTGCAAAGCCCAAATTACAAATGAATTTTGTCCAGGGAAGTACCGTGGGTTTAGTTTATCCATCTGCATGAAGCAGTAACTCATATTTTTACAATGGAATTACATCTAGAAATCCAGAGAAGGGAGGAGAAGGACCTGTGTCTAAGTGTTTGTAGTCAGTATAAAACAGGAAACATTTACAAATATTCAGCAGCACACCATTTACTCATGTCTTGTTTCCGTATCCCAAAGCAAATTCTTAAGAGCAGAACGGCTGCTTTCCTTGAGTCTGGATCTGCTCTTCCTGAACACAGCTAGTCTGTCAGTCCACAGATAAATAAAGCTGCAGGAAAATAAGTTCCCAAAAGAGTAGTAATAATTATTTGTATACAAGAAGAGCTGATGTGTGCCAATATGCAAAAAAAACCCAACTGCTCTAATACAGAGCTTTTTCTGGGAAAGCTGTTGCTACTACAGGAAGAAATGAGTAAACATTGCCAAAGAAGCAGAACGTTTATAGGCAAAGATACAACCTAGAACCCCCAAATCCTCCACTCTCCCCTGTGCTCTTTTCATAAAATCCTGCTTTCCAGATCAGTTACTTAAGAGGTCTATTCTGTGACTGTTGAACAGGAACTTTCTATCCAATATATGCTCTCTTCCTGCAGCTGAGTGAGGACTGGGAAAGGTTTTCTGGATAGACATACTCTTGCTTTAAATGAAGAGTCAACAAGAGATGGCGATAATAAGCAGGAAAGTCAAAGCCTTTTTTAATCCTGACCAGGTCTATGTCTAGTTGTCTTTCTGCTGGGTGCTCCAATTTCCATACTTGAAGATGAGCTACTCCAGGAAATCTGATGCTGCAAAGAACCACAGGGGACAGAGGGACACAGGTCACTCTTCTCCATGTGTTAGGATAGCACACCCTGCTCTGTTTGGCAGATAGGGATGTTGACGTAAAAAGCCAACGAAGATCCCCCACATTTTGTACAAGCAACAGGGTGGTTATTGCAGTAGGTGTGACACTGAAGTCTGCTCACACACTACATTTTCAGGCTGCCTGGACTTGGAAGGAAAGCTCCATGAATTTGGTTCTAGCTGGAAGACCAGTGACTGCAATGATTGCTCCTGTTCCCGGAATGGAATTCAGTGCTGCACTAGGTGAGTTCAGAGCAGCAGTGGGGGTTTTCCTCTGCTGCCTTGATCCAGCACAAACCACTTTCCTTCACACAGGATTCCTGAGAAATGACCATAACCCTTCTCTTACTTCTTATCACAAAGTTATGCAGTAATCCAACATCACTGAATATGCAAGAAATTCCTCTGATAAACAGAGGCTGTGTTTAACAAATGCTTCTTGATTTAAAATAGAAAGAGAATTTAGTTCTTCTTGGGACTAAAACTTCAGGCAAGTTACTGATTCAAGAGAGAATATGTAGTTACTTAAGAAATTTCTATTGATCCTAGTCCAGATCTTCCCAAAGCTGCACATTGCCCCACTTTCCTCTGAGAAGCAGCTCAAGTTACCTCGGCCTGTCTGTAATTTTTTCTATAGCAATACCCAAGCATTCATTCAATTCCTGTTCCATACTCTGGGTGAAGAGAAAAAGCAGTGATATTGGAACAGCAAATAAACACCACAAACATTGCTTGGGTGTAAATCAGACCAGCAAAAAACAACTCTCCCCTCATTCTGCTTCATAGTAGACTAAGTAACATTTGAGCTGGGAGCTTGGTGTGAGTTCCCTTTTCTGCTCCCAAACATCTCCTCAGTATAGCCTCTTCATATCAAAGGTGTAGATGCCATCTAGAGTGAAAGGTGCTGACTTGGTCTCATCACCTCTTTTTCTTTTCCCAATGACAGCTATGCAACACCAGTTGACTATGACACAGAGAAGTGTGAAAGCATTTTCAACAAGGAGACCTGCTCTTACAAAGTAGTGGAGAAACATGACCACTCAAAAGAATGCCCAGTCCATACATGGGTGGGGTAACAGAGAAGAACAGTGGATTGGGGGAATATTTCCTTTTACTGTTTTAAGGCTTCCCTCTCAAAAATTCAAAAACACTTGAAATGCAGCTGTTGAGTGAAATATACTCAAAAACCCAACACATAATAAAATTGAATATCTGTTCACAAAAACTCCCTTGGTTTCTCTGCCTTCTGCTTCACCATTAAGAAAGAACTGACCTGTTCTTTCCTTGAGATTAAAAGTTAAAGCTGACATTTTACAGCATCCTCAGTAGCTGCTAATCTCTAGTTTCTCTGGTCATGTTTTGGTGCAAGGAGCATATTTTGTAATCTGTGCACAGCAGTATCTTAAAGCTAAAATAAAATCAAACAAAGCATCAGATATTCATGTGACTTATTTTCTTCTCTGAACATGAAAACCAAAAGAATTAACATTCCAAAAATCATGGGAAACAAATGAAAATCTACTTAAAAGTCTTTCTGAACACTCTGTTTTCTATGACAATGACTAACTTTTGTCCAATATGATTCCCTGGAGACCAAGCTATGGACTGCAAGGTCTACCAGCTACCAAATGTACCCCAGCACTATACTTCCATTACACTGACAGCACAGAAGACTCAGTCCTCAACCTGAGTTTGGAGTAAAAAAAAAAGGTCCTTTATTCAGATTAACCCTTAGGAAATTAAAGGTTTTAAATTGGCCAACCAGCAGCACTGCGGCTGGATGGAGTGACTGACCTGGACTGGGCTCAGATGGGGAAGAAGCTCAGCAAATCCACAAACAGTAACTGAGAGGGATACCCTTGCCAGTATACGCTCTCCTCTGGGGCATCGCTTCATCATCTTTATAGTACATTTATTCAATTGCCTCTTTCCACAAGAGATTATGAGCATCCTACATCTCCATGTTCTATTTCTCCACAACAGGAAGTGTGTCAATTCTTCCACAGCTCCTAATATCAAATTATGGAACGAACATATACCTCATGAACGGTGCTCAGTCCTGCTGTCTGCAGAGGAAAGGCAAACCTCAGCTTGTATCAGCCTTAACCTGATGGTTGACTAGATGATCTGCAGAGGTCCCTTTCAACCCTAACAATTCTGTGATTCTATTCACACTCAGTGACATTGCTTGGGAGACACTGTCCTCATTGCAGCTGGGCCATGAGTCTGTTTACTTCCCTTTGCAAGCCTGTGCTAAGACAAAGTATAATTGAAGGCATCTTCTAAGGACACCATGCCTAGAACACCCCAACACTTCATGGTTGAGGCTAGAGAACTTGAAAATAATTTCTGAGAAACTGCTGCACCCTGGTGCACTGTAACTGTAGGGTTGCTGTTTCTAGTTTTCACCAAAGGAGGTGACACAGAAAGGGTGGCAGCACAGATAGAAAGAGATGTTTTACCAGGTAGTGATAGGAAAAGGGGTAAAGGTTTTAAAATAAAAGAGGCTACATTCAGATTAGACACAAGGGAGAACTTTAATATGAGGATAATGAGACCCTGAAACAGGTTGCTCAGAGAAATTTTGGATGCCCCAGCCCTGGAAGTGTTCAAGGCCAGGCTGAATGGGGCTTTGAGCAATCTGGGTTAGTGGAAGGTGTCTCTGCCCATGGCAGGAGTGTTGGACTAGATGACCTTTAAAAGTCCCTTCCAACCCAAATCATTCTATAGATGTCTTTCTGTAACAGACATCTTCCTGTAACAGACTTCCAGGTTCAATTGTAAGGCAAGTCTATAGAGAACAGCAAGACATAAGTTTTGACCAAAGATTTACATTCCTTTTTAAGGCTAACTAGATATATGCACCCAAATGCCAGAAAAGCCAGCCTGAACCACCACTTCTAAACGATCCAGAGCAATTTAATCACATTTTAAATCCACTCAACCACTTTTCTCCACCATCTGCTAAGTCTCTTTACATATTGTTATGTACACCCTGTTAGTTATGACAAAGCAGGAAAGGTTCATTTCCTGTTTAATCCGAAAAGCCTCTCAGAGCAGTCTGCTCTCCTCCTGTACACTCTAAGTTTCAACACGGAAACAGATGCATCTAGTTTTAAAACACCAGAAGCACAGCAGGGATTTGGCTCCCTTTTGTAACAAGGAGTCTAGCTCTGGGAAGATGATAAAACCATCAAAATTGAAAAAAACAGAGCACACAAAGCTCTGCTTAGATCTTCCCACTTTTGCCAAGTTATGTTTTGTCTCGGTATTTGTCTACTTCAGCATTCACAGCTACAGTTCCATACAAAGATTACATCCCTCACCCTCAATTAGATCATAACACCACTAGCTCCACATAGTGGAAAGAAAACATTCTCAGGAAAGTTTCCTCCACTCTGCTGTCAGCTTAAAGGTTTAGAAGGCTCTGCAGAACCTTGAAAGGCAAATCAGCCTAAGCAGAGCAGAAGTTGTGTGCTCTCTTCCCCCAGATTTCCCTTTCTCCTCCTGATAACACACAGCTCTCCTGCTAGAAAGGGAGGCAGTTTTGGATAGCTGTCTCTCCACTCCCAGTAATTCTTTTTAAGCCAATTCTTTTATCAGAAAGGTGTTCTTGTCCTAGAAATGAAGTCTGGTGTTTAGCCTACCAAATCTTTTTAACCAAACACCAGAACACACACGTAAATCTGATGCAAGTTTTGCTATTAAACAGTGTTTATCACCTGAAGCTTAATGGTTTTGTACCCACTCATGTTTTGTTTCCAATAAGATTTTTGCTCCAATCTTAAAAAGAAAATCCAACTTAAACAAGGCAAGTGCATATATCATTTACATTATGCACACCAAAGAAGCCATAGATTTACAGTTCACATTCTGCTCTGTGCCAATTTAAAAATCTCAGATAAACTCAATTCACAACAGTTTCACTTGTTCACTTTGCTCTTCGTTAACTCTTCTGTTGGTACGCAGGAAAGTTTGCATTGGCACCTTTTCAAAGCCTAAAAGTTTCTGTTCAAATCTAATGGTGTGTGCATGTTTCCTTGGGTCAAGTTGTGGTTTGTTTTATTCCAAACTGATTGGAATTGATTTCCTTTATGAAAGGTAGGTACATAAAACTGCAGAACATGCAAGTCATATGACCAATCTAAAAGACTTGGCAAGGCTGGGTTACTTTAACCTTCCTCCCCACACCCAAAATTCTGTTTTCACATTTCATTTATTTCAGGAGGTATCAAGCATTGACCGATGCTCTTTGCACTTCTCCAGGGCTTCAGTGCTTTTGCACAGTTAATGCTTCAAGTAGATCTCCATTAAGGACCACTGATAAACTGCAGTCCTTTACCATCACAAGATTATAACCTCCTTCAAAATATCCCAGTATTTATTCCACTGTAATTCCAGAAATTTCTGCCATTGCTGCCCTGGCCTGCTAAAGATGGGATGAATCTACAGAGACAGAACAAGTAGGTTTTTTTAGCAGTTAGCTACACCGGCTCAGAGACTGAAAGAGTTCATTCCCTTAGCTGTATAAACCAGAAGTCACTCCAGTTCACTGTATGAAAGACAGGGGAACTGGATTTGGCTGAAATACCAGCTTGGGGCTCTAAGCGCTGCCCTGAGCCACGCTGCAGTCTCATTAGTGTACAACTCTAATGATTACATTCATCAGTGTCTCCCTGAGGCACTTTGCCTCCTCTTTTCAGTTCCTAGTTTGGGACTTGCCTGATCTCTCCTAACTGCACTATCCCGTAGTCTCTCCATGTCCTGCATATAGAGGAAAGTTTCTGCTGCAAGAGCTTACTTTATTGGGGCGCTCTCCTGCTCTTGCCCTGCTCCTGAACAACAGGATGCTGTCCTGCACACCAAGCAGTTAGAGAACTTCATTTTTCCTTCAAAGGGAGAGTGTTCAGAGACACTGCCAAGCAGGACAAAGGGGAACATGCACGTAGGCTAAACAACTTGAAATACTTCTAACTTAAAATAAACAACTCCCCCCCACATATACAAAAGGCCCATTTGCCCCAAACAAGTAAAGATGTGAATTGACGGGGAAAGAAAGTGAGAGCTAAGAGAGAAATGTCTTTTTTAAAATGCCCTTAGGGAGAGGACCTGGGCAGGGTGCTTTTGCATACCTAAAAGTCAATCTTGAAGTCAATCTTGAATCCTTTGTTCAGAGGGAAGACAGTATCACCCACCACAAGTGGTGGCCACACTGGTGCTGCAGCATCCCTAATAAGTAGCAAACTGTATTCTCACTGCAAGGGCCAGGTCAAACAGGTAGCAGTTTTGGGGAAAATACCGAGTTTTACTTGATTTCCCAAGAGCTGCATGCGCATTAGGTGGGGTCCTACCCAGTGGCTCACTCCCATGAGTTCAGCTAAAAATTGAGTCAACCAGTTGTCAGAGCCAGAAGGAACATCAGTTTATTACCTTATTAACTTCTCTAAAACAGATTGACATGAACCACTTTGAAGTCAGGTCAGATTTATTTTTGGACTTTAACCCAATTTTGAGGCCCACTGTAGTGTTTAGTAATTAAGCAGTACATTGCTGTAGTTTTGAAACACAAGGCAAAGCAAGAGACATCCAGCAGATCATGTCTAAAGCCACTAAAGTCTTCAGAAGAAATGTTTTCAATGTGAGCAAGCTGAAATAAAATTATAGAACTGACACCTTAGACAGTGCCTTTGTGATATGAAGCCAGCATCCCCTCACCCCTCTGGTTTGAGGGAGAATTGCAGCCCAGTCCCTCCAACTCCAGGCCTCTCCTCAGAAAACTCAGGATCCTTCTAACTGTCAAAATCTTGCCAGGGCACAATTGCCTCCTTGGCTTGGCACCGAGCCCCTATTTTAGCCAAACCACTACATGATTTGAACAGTTTATTTTGGCAATTTCCCTGAGAGATGCAGGAACAAGGCAAACAGGGAAAGGAGGTGCTGGGTGTTCCTCTCATTGCTTCACAGAACTCAAGCTGAGGAGACACAAACTTTAACTGCTGCTGTTTCCCCACAAGCCAGAGAAGGAAGTTGTTTGACCTAAGTCTGTATGTCTAGAACTGGACTTCAAGCACTTTCAGCACAGCAGAGTCCAAGGGAGAAGGTACAGAAAGCAGCAAACTGACCAAAGTCTCCATGTCTCAGGTGCTCAGCCTTCTCAGCCACCACAGCCATCGATTAGGCTGAGACAACTTAACCTTACTTAAACAGATAACACTTGCTTAACGTTGCAGCCCTAAAAGGCAACTTCATTTACATCTGCACAACAGAGAATCCTCACTCCTTCTTTTTTAACTCATTTGACATGGAAAACCTTGTTTATCTCAAGAGAAAATGTCCAAGCAGGTCAGCAAGAAGATGAACAGGGACAAGTTCTGCCTGTTCTCTGCTCCAGATCCCACAGATGACTCACTCAGTGTTTCAGGCTTTCATAAGCATTTGGGTTTTTTATTCTCAATTCAACAATCCAAGATACTTTAAGCTGCCTTTTTTGTTTGTTTTCATTTTTTTTTGTTGTTTTTTTTTAAGGAAAAAGTACTCAATAAATACTTTAATATACACTTCAGTTTCAGGAGGTAGAGCTAACAGGCACTTCGGGAAGCAATAGACTTGGTCACACTTGAGTTTCCTATTTTATGTGTATATTTTATACATATAAATATATTTGTCTACCTGAGAAAATGTGACAATTATGTGAAAGTTATTAATATAGTTATTTCTCCCCAAGGAGGAAAGGATAATTAACTAACTAAAATAATAATTTAAAGTAAGAGAATAATTTAGAATCCACCATGCCCTTGAAGTCAGAATTGCTTATCACATTTCCTTGCAACTATACTCTTACTGGAGATATTATCCACTGTAACACTTATTTCTCCTCAAGAGACAGCACAAGATTTGTCAAGAATTATAGCAGGGACAGAGGAGAAGTGGGTCTGGCTCCTAGCTACACTAGACCCTAATCAATTGGTTTCAACTAAAATAAAACTAAATTCACATTGCTTATTTGAAGGCCCAGTAGTATAAGAGCTGTATTATTTTTCCACCTTCTCACCTTTGCCAACAAATTATTTTGAGCAAATAATTCCCTTCAAAGAGAAATTAATTCATTTAAAGATTAACAGAGAAGGAGTATTTTCTCAAAGCACTTCAGTAGACACCACAACTGTTTCCAGCAGGAGAAGTGCATACAGAGAGCATGATCCACCAAAATTATAAGGTTAACACAAGAGCTGACAGCTCTACAGCAAAGCTAAAAGCAAAGTACAACAGAAGCTCTAAAGCCTCTTGCTAAGTACATGCAAACAAATAAACAAAAGGAACTTACACAATTGAGATCTTCTGTCACAACAAATAGTGGCTACCTCCTCCACAACTGCCAATTGTCTCCAGATCCCTCAAGAGACCATACTCATTCTGCCATTGCCCCTTTTGGCCCCAAACCCCTTTCAGTGCAGCTTTGCTTCCTCTAGCTGTTTGTCAATCAGTGGAAGCTAACGAGTTCAGGCATACCAATCAAGGTGCCTGATTAAAGCCAGGTGTACTAAAAGAGCCAAGCTAATGGAATTAATGCAACTCATTAGGCTGGGAATGCTCTGGTAACTTTTAAAACTTGTTATGCCTCTGCTCCAATTCAGTAAGGCACTGAATCCCTGCAGCCCAAGCGTAGTCACAGGGATCTGTGCTGGTGCTCCTGGCTGGTTCTGAGAGGCAGCCTCACATACTGTGTGTTTTAACAGTCTAATGTCACAGAGACATGGACACCTATGCTAAGACATGTATTGAAGGAAGTGTCCTCATTTTACTGTTGCAGGAACAACACTCCCTTTGGTGATTCCAACTGTGTTTGAGGCAGGGCATGCATACAGCGAAAGAAAACTGGAACTTTTTCTTTCTTTGCCTTCCTCAGTCCTTAGCATTTTTTCTGAACAGAGACAATGCACAGCTCATCTCATTTTTGTTATCAAAAAGATGCTATCTGGTCATGTTGATCTGCCTCTAGTCCCCAGGCCTGGCTTTGCTTCAAAAACTGAGAGATACAAAACTACAGCTCGTTCCTGCATATTTAGCAGGCTGCTAAATATGGGCAAAGTAATATGTCTCATATAAAATAATTGAAAATATAATAAATCAGTCTGAGAACAGTGGACTTTCCACACCAGTGCACTGTGTGAATGACCTGTCCTGTACCTCCTCACAGCAGGTCAGCTGAACAATAGCGTCCTTTCCCTGCTGGTCCTTGGTGGCCTGCCAGTTCTGGAGGCGCTGCTTTCTGGTGGTCAGGCTCCTCCACTGACACCAGTGCTGATGTGGGCAACTAGTGTGTCTACTGGAGTTTCTTCAGATTTACGCCAGCACAATGGAGTTCAAGATGCCAATGTACGCCAGTGCACAAAACGAGCCTTTGCAAGACGTTTTGAGGTGCCACCTTCTGATGGATGACCAGAACAGGTTAGAGTGTCCATTGGCAACACATTTACATCACCTCCCTTTGCATTGACCATTGTTTCCTCACTGTATATAAATAGACAATACTCCTTATTACTAAATGTGAGCAGCCTACACAAATATGGTAAGTTATCAGCTTGGCGGGAGGGCGTGTAGTATTTTTTACACTGTAAATATTTTTAAAATTGACTTTATCTGGAAAATAAATCCATGCTAGAAATTTGAAAAGAACCACTTAATTCTAAAAAAGATTCTTGTTTCTTTTCTAGAAGTTCTTGCTGCTTTTTTGCTTGATCCTTNCAATACTCCTTATTACTAAATGTGAGCAGCCTACACAAGTATGGTAAGTTATCAGCTTGGCGGGAGGGCGTGTAGTATTTTTTACACTGTAAATATTTTTAAAATTGACTTTATTTGGAAAATAAATCCATGCTAGAAATTTGAAAAGAACCACTTAATTCTAAAAAAAGATTCTTGTTTCTTTTCTAGAAATTCTTGCTGCTTTTTTGCTTGATCCTTCTCTTCTCAAGAACTCTGTGTATTCCTACTCGCTGTTACTTTAGACCAGCCAGAAAATATGGTAAGAATGGCAAATATATTAGTCATCACTAAAACATTAATTCAGAGATTCAAAGGCTTTTTTTTAGAAATGTTGGAATCACATAATACATTCTTTGCTGCAGCATGATCCAAACAGCTGTGTACTCAGGAATCAACCTACCCAGAGGCATCTCTGGACAGAGAGAGACTGTATCCTGTTCAATAGTTACCTTCTGAGTTGATGTATAGCTGAGGTACTTGCCCATGTGGCAAAACCCCATGTACTTTTAAGCATCATTGACTAACCTGAAAGGGGTACCTGACATTAAAATCAAAGAAAAGACAGCAGAGCTGTTGTTTAAATTCAGGTTAGTAGAGCAAGTTGAAGTCTAATAAGAATTGGGGAGGAGGAAGCAGCTAGAAAATAAAGTCTAGACCTGTATGTTGAATATAAGAAAGAGCAGAAAGGTCCTTCTGTAGCCATAAGCTAAGGTGTTTTTCAGATTATTTGCGATAGGAGAATAATACACCTCTGGTATGTGGTTGCAACATTTTATCACACCATGTCATACACTCATGCACACTGCAGGAGCTAAGACATGTTATCTTTTCTGGGAAGCACTGGGTTAGGCTCTTCCTTGGTGTGACTCTACAGAAATCAGTGCTTTGATTACTAGTGCACAAACATAAGACCAGGGTCTATGTCTGTTGATCTGCTATTGTTTTCTGGTGTTTACATGCAGGGTGCCTTTCAAACAGAAACCTCTATGTTTTTGGTGCGGTGTGGAAGAATGAAGATTGTTTCCAGTGCAGGTGTAAGATGGGTGCAATGACTTGCTGCAGCTTGTAAGTTTACCCAAATTATCATTTGCTTATTCAGGAACTGGTTGAAATATTCAGACTTAAAAAACCTCACTGAAAGCATGCACTGCAATGTCATGCTCACATGAGCAAAACTCCTTTTCCTGTTTCCTATTTAGCTCTAATCATGACCAGCAGAATAATCTGACAATCACACAGGCTTTTTTGGGAAGAAACAAGATGAAACACAATTAGGGTGCTTCCAGCACACAGCTCTTCCTCATCACCTAGCCCTTCTTTTGATTCAGACACTAACTGGGTGTATGGTTCCCTTTAGCCTCTCTTTTCTTGCTGCTTTTGTTCATCAGCTTTTATCCAGATACCTAAACACCCCACAACACACATACCTGAGGGCTTCTGTAGCTCTGCACCAAACCACTGTTTGCCAAACACTGCCAAAGCTGTTCCACATCCTTCCCGTGCTGCCCACACTTCCTCCTTATCAAAACAGGACATACATGCTGATAATTTGCTTTCTTGCGTGTTCCTGCCTCATGGATGGCAGTGACTCATCAAGGAGAGCTGTGTCTTCCTGAATATAGTGATGTGAACTGATTATCTCCCCAGAAGACTGGAAAAATCGTTCTTTTAATGTGAGGGAGAAAGAGTCCCATAAATGGTCTGTAAGGAAGGCTACAACCCAAGGAACTCTTGGAAGGAAATATTCCTGGCTTTTCTCAGCCAAAAGAGGGAGGAAGTTGGTCTGTGCTGAGAAGAGGCTCAGCTGAGAGTAATTCATGCTGAGATGATTCAGCATCCTTTAAACTGTTTGTTATTATCAAAAAAGTTTTAGTTTGAATGAGGAAGACAGAATTAATCCGTGTTTTGTCTCTATGTGGAAGTTTATACTAAACCCTAACAGAATGACCAGTGAGAACTGCATTTAAACAAGAACAAACATTGGGAAATCACTTCATCTTCTAACAGCCATGATTAGGACTCTGTATTCCTCCTCTGATAATCCATAGCATTTTTTATCTATATCCACAGGCCAAATCAATCCATGTTTGCTCCAGGATGGCTGTATCTCAGTAAGCATCCTTCTCAGACCATGTCTCAGCTGCTGATTTTCTCTTTGCCTTTCTCAATGACAGGGTTTTAATCCCCAAGAAGTATGATAGGGTGAACTGTGTTGGCCTATTCCACAAGAAAAGCTGTTCCATCCGAGTGGTGAAGAAGACTAACCCTGACATAAGTTGCAAAGTCTACAATGAAGTTGGATAAGACCACGTGATGTATTCCTCCTCTTTCACACCTACCCCAGAAGCTGAATATTCTCTGGATCTCTCCTTCAGAGGAAAGCAGCAAGCAGCATGGTTTCAGGAGAAATGAGTTTGCCTCATGCCTTTCACAGCTCTAATTGTGACATATCTATCTTGTTTCTGACACTAGGTGGTCTGTTTTAGACATATTTGTAACCAAACTTTACCACAAGCTTTTTTCCTGTTGGGATCCAGAGTTAAATAAATTTTCACATACATCAAATCATTGTAGTCACTGATTGGTCTTCTTGAAAACAGAAGAATTCATGGTGTCTATAAATGTTTATAAATCTAATTATTGATTTGGAAATTATCTAGCTTTTAAACTAACAGGTATTATATAAATTGTTGCCAGACAGAGGGATTAATTATGCTGTTACACTTGTTGACATTCCCTACACTTATTGACACGTGTACTAGAAGAATGGGATCAAACAAACCAGAAAACAGCCCCCTGAAAGCCTCCCCTGGTGCCATGTGTAGGTCTGTCCATTAATGCAGATGCACAAGGGAACATATTCTCCAGGAGATGACTGGTACGTTACAAAAAAGGCAATCCCATGCCTGAGAGTCCAAATTACTGCAAAGAAATGCCATATAAATAGCTCTGTAGCCTTCCATACTGGGGTAGAATTTCCTGCAATAATCTTGTTTGGTTCAAAGTCCACTGACAAACAACCCCATGAAAGCTGTTTATATAGGAAACGTAGACTATAAATCATGTTTAGCCTGTAGACTTCAGGCAGTACACTGTGCCTGGTACGAAGTCCATGAAAGTAGTTAATATGAGAAATATCCTATAAAATCTATTTATACAATATTAAGAGCAATTATAAAAAGAGTGCTGTACAGCTTAAAAGGCCTAGATAAATAATTTGAGTGCATTCAGTTTATTCAACACTGACATCGTAGCTCTTTTCTTCATCTGCCTTTCCTCTACCTTCTTGAAATGTATTACAATTAAACATTTCATCTGATGGAAACCAAACTTCTTTCAAGATCTGTTCTTGAAAACCACAATCACATGGTCTATTTGCTGAAAACATACAAGTAGAAAACCTGCACATAGTAAGGAAAACAGCTTAACAATTATCAGAAAGAAAAACATAGATGACAGTCAAAAAAGTGATTCCAGCAAATAGGTAAAATGAGAAATACAATTGTATTTTCTTAAGTCTTTGGGCCTCAGGGTTAGTTAGAGCTGGCTAGTAGCATCTCCCTTTGATGACATCCCCCTGTGCCTTTGTGGGGGTAACAGAGTGGGTATCACTGCATTTGGCCCTGATCCTTCCAGTCTGGGAGAAACAGACACTGGAGGGGCCCTCACTTCTCTACTTGTGGAGGGTGGATCAGAGGATATCACCCAGTTATATATATGTATATACATATATATTTGTGCATATATCTATCTATATGGAGGTGGATGTAGATATAGATATATACACAAGGGGTCATGCTATCAGCTTCCTAAATGCTAGATGTATCTATAAGAGCCTGTCTAGGGGGCCCTGAGTAACTGAAGGCCCCTTTTCTGAAGGCCTGAACATCATTTAAGCAGTTCAGAAAAACTCCTGTGGCAATACATCAGTTTCATAGCTCTCCCCATCAAAGAAGGTTAGAAACAAACTGAGGATGGCTGATAATGGATAAAATAACAATTCTGCTTCAGAAAGAAGTAGGGATTCTGACAAAATAAAGGCAAACCAAACTTCCGTAAAATACCTACAAGGATGTTATGTAGCCCTGATAAGCTTAGCATACACATGGACTATGTCCTGTTCTGTGGTACATTTTCTCCGCATGCTTTTGTCATCAAGTGCCTAGTACTATTCTTTGTGGATACTGTTTGCTCGCTGTTTAACAGTGCCAGAGAGAGCAAGACTCCAGATGCTGGCACACAATTAGATTTGCTAAATGTACTGTAGCAGAATTGGCCTCTGAAATGTCATGCTCAGAGGAAAGAAAGAGACAGTATCAGGGCTCCATCCAGGAAGGCTGATATGGCTGAAGATCTGACACAAGAGTGCTGAAGGAGACCCTCAAAGCATCCAGAGTGCAGCTGTAATCCCACTGCTGTGACAATCCTGTCACTGCAGGGAAGTGCTTAATGGCACCCAATGAATGTTTGTCAGTAGAGGCCTTGCTGTCCCCGTAGCCACTTACAGGAAGGAGTTATTTGGCCAGAGCAGAGGGCTATTTCCTCATCTACCCCCTTGAATTGTGTTGTCTCCATGGAATCCAGCAGTTTTTCTAACTAACTGCAGAGAAAGCAGGACAGTTCTCCAGTGCCTTCTCATAACAGGAGCACGTGCTGTGGGTAGAGAATGGGAACAAGGCTGCTTATTGCTCTGTGGGAAGTAGGACAGCCCCATGCCATGGCAGCTACAGTTTCTTTACCCCATTACCTATCAACAGCAAACGGGAGTGGTCCACTGACAGAACCTGACTAGCAATAGTGGTGACTACAGTACTTCCACACTACTTCCCAGCAGTAGGCATCCTGCATACAGAGGAATTTCCATACTTTTGATCTTCATACAGCTATCCTTGTGTATTTTGTGAGTCTTAATGGGCCAGGATCCTCACAGAGACTCTCTACAGACGCGTTCGGTAGTCCCCATGGGGAAGTGAACCATGAGCAGGTACAAACCAGCCAGCTCAAGTACCATCAACACTTTCAGCAAGGTGCTGAACCCAGACCCACAGGAAATTTGCATCTGCATCTTTGTCTTGCTGCTGCTCTCGCTTCAAAGTAGCTCCAGTATTGTCCCCTCTATGCTACAGTCTGGACAGCTGCTGCATGGCAGCTCCAGCCCCCTCACACCTCAGACGCTCAGTGGCTGCTGATGCATGTAAGCCCCAGCTGCATGAACGCATGCAGGGTTGGAACGACCCAGGTGCTGCTCCCACATCAGCTTGTTAATAGCGAGCACTTTCACCCCGCAGTTTGGATATCATGTGGAAAGAACATGTGTAATTGGAGACTAATGCAGCCCCATTCACCTCATCAAAAATGGCCAGAACCTTGCTACAGCAGTTCATTCTAAAAGTCTGTCAAGAAGAAAATTCCAGATGACATAGGAAGATACTGGTGGGTAAGTAATTTCCTGACCTGTGGGTGGCAGGGTCCTGAGCAGTGTTTCAGGATTCAGCTGTTCTCTGTTGACTATAGGAAGAGTGCAGATGCTAATTTGCTAGTTTGCAAGCTCTGTCCAAATGTCTGAATTGAGAGAATAAAAGTGGCACAATATATCTTTAACTGTTGAAAGGTGTGGAGATAAGGCTTGCGAAGGAATGCTGCAAGCTGACGGGGACAGAAGAACAGCTTCACAAATCAAAATATCTCTCAGGAAAAGGACTTTCTGTTTCCTAATGGTTTTCCTCCCCTTTCTTTAATGCTTTGAACACCAGTACAAATAAACATACGATAAATAAATTAAGGAATAAACAGAAGTGAACAGGCCAGCCAAATAAATAATTTCAGCTTCTCTGGCTCCAGTAAGATAGGAAGAATCTTCTACTTCCTGCAAAGCTGGCCAGAGGCTCAAGATCTGTGTGGGCTGATGCCTTCTCATCCAGAGCACAAGCTTCGTGTCCCTTTCCCTAGCCAGATTGGCAAGCTCGTCTCCTTCTGAGGTGCCTGGGTGAAAGGGAAGTATTGGGGTATTGGGTGCTGGTTCAAACTAGATGGTAAATAAAGCCTCTCAAAAGGAGGATGGGAAAAAGTAAGTAGCAGAAAACAAGAGGCAGCTCAAGCATCCCCTGAATTAAAAATCAGTAATTGAGGGCAACTATCTAGCTTACACCATTCATTTATAGAGACTCCAGTTTTATGCTTCTAAGCATCATAAGATGTGAGAAATGCCAAAATACCCTATATACCTCTTTCTGCTTTGATTATTTCTCTAATGATGAAAGATGACCACTATGCTCTTGAAGTAGATGATCACATCTGTAATAACTGGTATCTGAAAAAAGGAAAGAAAGAATACAGTACAAATGAAAAATTGTTTTCACATTTAGTTTAGTTGATAAGAGCTTGCACGTATTTTGATGTTTAAATGTTTTATTTCTGTTAACATACTACATGCCTATGAATTAAAGCACCTATTTGCTACAACTACTTATCACAATTTTAGAAGGGCTCCAGAATAGCATTAGCCACTGGACTAATTAAGAAGCTGACCATAGCTTAAAAACCTTTTTAAATCATGACCAAAATTAGTTTATTCTGGTATAGCCCTTGGAAATATTCTGTTTGTCTATTTTCCCAATGCAAGAGGAAAATTTGCATCTCTGATTTCTGCCTTGGCTTTTCACAAGAAAGACCTGGGGGAAAAGAAATCAAAGAAATCTGGCACTTCTTCAAATCCATTTTTCCCCCTCTATTTCCAGCTTTCTCAGTGCTCTTACATTTCTGAGTTCTTTGTGTAAGTAAGTGTGCCTCTTTCCCTTTCACAATCTAAGGATTTGTAGCGTGCACCCGTCTAAAAGAAAATTTCAACATCTGTCTGCGATGGAATGGAAAATTTGAGAAAACTGATACTGGCCTTGTAAGTATGAGGCAAAATTCTCTTTGAAACTCTGCAGAAATCTTGTCTCAGCAAGGAGAACAGGATTAGGCTCTGTTCCTGTATTCACTCTTTGCTTCCACTCGAGATCACACTCATGTGCAGCACGGGGGCATGCAGTGCTTCAGATACTTCATAGCTCTTTTCTGAAGTTGTTATTCCTCCCAAGTATCCCTAGAATTTGTATATTTATATAACAGCAGAGGGAGCCAGAACTTCAAAGTCAGACCATAATCATAAAGCAGAATTCATTGGCTAAGTTGAAGGGAGGGAAGGAAAGAGGGCGGGAGAGACAGGGGGAGAGGGAGAGAGATGCCATCCAAATTACCTACAGAAACAGTGAGGAGAGCTTCTCTTCTGGATTGCTAGGGCGCAGAAGGTCTCACTTCCCTCCTACAACCTTTCGTCTTTCTTCCAGAACAGAATTGTGCACCAGCAGCACTAATTCTCTCCATCAGTAACAGGTAAGAATTTTCTAAATTATCATTGCAGAGTGTCAAGAGCTCACATCTCTTTATTAAATCTAACACTTGTTATTAAAAAAGCAAGTGACTATGTGTGATAAATGAAGACAGTTTGACTTGTCATGAAAGGCCCAACTCTTGTATCTACTGAGCAAAGCTTTGCAACTTTTCGGGGTGCAAGAGGGAGATGGCAGCTTCTTGGGGGTCTTTGCAGTCCAGCTGTGCTCCCTGACACCCTGCAGTGTGACAGAAAGAGACTTCCTGGTTGCCACTGGAAAATCCTTCTTATCTCCTGGTCCCTGAGACTTCTTGTTCCTCACCCAACCAATGCAGCTTCTGACAGGACACATCACATCATGCTTCAGATATCCTGACTGGCTGTCTGCTAAGGCGCCCGTTGCAATATTTTATGGATTCATCACTTCCTTTGGTAAAGATCACCTTTGTAAAAATGTAATTTTTTTCTCTTTGGTAGTGAACATATCACAAAGGCCTTTATTCTTAAGAAATTAGGGACTAACTACCATTCTCCAGTCTGCTGATCTGTTATTCACATTTTATCTTTGTGAGCTGGCTCTATGTCTTTGGTAAAGTTGTTATGAATTTAACAAGAAAATGAAAAGTTGGAGTAGATGCTTTTGTAAAACTTCCCTTCTTTCTTCAGGATCAGGGAAGGTTAACTCATAAAAGAAGTTCATAAGCTCAAAAAGGCTTCTTTCTGAAAACATGAAAATGTGAGAAGGGGAGAAAGTATTCACTTTCCTGGTTATTTATACCATCCCCCAATGTTATAGACTTGTAAGATATTAATATACACAAGCTGTTCTACACCTTAATTATTCAGGTTATAGATATTTTTATTATATATAGCTTTTTCAATGACCTAAGATATTAACACAGAGTTAAAAAAAGCTGAAGAGTCCATCATTAAATTTCACTGTACCAAATCCCTAATGGATTTAAGATTGCTGTGGGATGTCTGTGCAAACTCAGTGGCATGTTTCCTCTTCTAGTTAAGTGTTGCCTTCCTGGGAAGCTGCAATAATAGCCAAATGATTTTTAACCTTCCTTTAGTACGTAAGACTAAACTATTATATGTATAAGGGCAAATCTATTTTACTGAGATAATGTCTCTGGTAGCCAAAAGTTCCACTGTCAGTCAGCCCTCACCACCTCAATTAAGATCTGTAACATGAATTCTGGCACTCTGTTGAACCTTGCCGCTGCTCCTTTGTTTCTAGTTTATAAAAGGCAGACAACAGCTGCTTTACTCCGGATAATTGCTGTAACTCTTTAAATAAGTGACACAATCACTGCGTCTTTAGAAATTGCTTCTCTCAGAATGTCTTGTGGACTGAAAGCAGCAGTTGTTTGAGCAACTAGTTAAATTCTGAGGTAGATAAGCAAGGCCTTCTAAGTACCAGGTAATGAAGCCAGACACTGCAAACACTTTTTTTCTTTGACTAATGTCTGATGTGGAAATTGATTTCCACTGTCCATCACAACTACAGAGACTGTTATTTGATTACAGGGAGTGGATGATCACGACCAGCTTTGCAAAAATGACCCATATGTTTCCAGTGGGCACGTAGAGCACAGCATCTGTAGCAGTGCCCTGCTTTATCCTGACTCCAGGAAAAATGCTTTTCTAGAGGTTGTTATAGGATGTCTTCAAGCCCAGAGGTCTCTCAAAAGGGCGGTCATACATTAACTGCTTGAACACACTTCTGGTCTAGCAGTCTCCTTGAAACCCACTTAGGGTTCTGTTTTCTTGCCTGACTCATCTCCACAGAATTCCCTTTCCTTTGAGGAATTTTTCTGGGAAATACAGGATAATGCCCTAGGGCAAAGCTTTTGAGCTGATGAGTGATAATTTGGTTTCTTTTTTATGAGCAACCTCGGTGACATTTGTTAGTTTGGAAGGCTGTGCTGTTCACCAAGACAAACCCTTCAAACCTTGCCTGCTCTTCCTTGCTTCCAGCACAAACAGCAGAGTGGTGAACGTCTATAAAAGATGTATGTGGGGAATTTAACTTACACTAAGATTACATCTGAAAGCTCTTTCTCTTCTTCCTTCTGTATCCTGTTAATTTGCTGCAGACTTTTGTGACACTTACTTTTTAGAGAAGCTATCTCATGCTGCATCAGCTAGAGAAGAAACTCTCATGAACAAGTTAGTTTTTTTACTGAACTCTTTCCTGAAGTTCATTAGGAGTTCTGAACAGGATTCTTCTTTCTTCTTTCAAAACAAATGAATAAAAAACAAACAAACAAAAAAACCACCCCTTTTCCCCTTGCTCCCTCAGCAAACAGATTTAGGAGACATACCTCTTACTCCAACAAGCCAAGTAAGTATTGCTTCACTTTCTGGAGAAAAAAACCTATTTTTTCTTAGCCCATAATATTATTGCTATGTTTTCTGGGGTAATCACAAACCTTCAATACAATGAGCAGACTAACTCCCTTGTTCCTGCTGCTCTGATGATTCAGTATATTAGCAAACCTTTGATTCAAATGTCTAAACAGAATACGTACACATTGCTTATTACTGGCTCTTGGTTTAGACTAAACTGAATGGCAATCACCTTGAAAGTCAAACACATCACTTGGCAGTAAGTATCCTTGAGAATCTGCAATCCAAGGATACCATAATAGGATACATAAGGATAAGGTCATTGCAATATTTACTTATCTCTTTTTCTAGTACTGCTTCTGACATTATGGTTGCTGCATAAGAGTTAAAGAGCATTACAGACGTAGGTGATATAGGCACTGATTTTTCCCAAGACATCAGGTCTGCAGGTGGTTTAAAGCACTGCAGCGTGCACCACAGGTTCCCTGGAGACACTGGACAACTCACGTCCCATCTCCCTCTCACAGTCCACTTATCTGTGACAAGAGGGTCATAACTCCTTGTTTACCTCTGGGCAGTACCGTAAGAATGAATGCCCAGGAAGTGCCTGACAGTCACCTGGTGGGGGACACCATAGAATGTGAGGCGTTGAAAGAGAGGGAGCTCCTAACACAACGATACACATTGCAGAACCTTCAGAGATGCTCTTCATCCCCACCACGTTTGCCATCGGTGACGAGCGCACATCCATGCTCAGTCTTTGGTATTTCTCTTGGAAACATGCCCCGTAACCCTGTGGGATCTGGCTTCTGCTTTTCAGGTGGCTCTACCACTTTGGCTTTTTTGCTTCAGCATTATTAGTTCTTACTGATGCCTCAGCATGTCCAAAAGTGTCTGGGACCCTCGAGAGGGCTTACTCTGTGGGACACAGATGTTTGTAATAACTGCACATATTTTTCAAGCAACAAATGAGAACCACGTGTTTGTTGTCGAGGATACTGTAGCTAAGGACACTAGGCTGGGACCATAGTAAAAAGCACATGTGTTTTGTTTACAGCAGAATCTATTTGTCCTGTCCAAATGCCAAGACTTATCTCTTCTACTGGTACCAAATAATATTGCAGGTTGCTGATCTCTTTGCTCTGTTTTCTTTGCAGCATCTCCACTGGCCAGCAATCATTAAAAACTATGGGGCTGGTTGATGGTTCTTCATTCTGTGTTCCATTTTCACACTGAAACAGACATCATATCCTCCCCATATGTGAACATGCAATTTATACTTCATCATTGCCTCTTGTTTTTGTTCCATAAAATGAATCAATCTATTCACATGGATTGGGCAACAACACAAAAGTGAGTGGACAGAAGGAGTCACACCTATATCCTCAATTTGGAAAATTTCCTTTACCCCTCTTTAATTAAGATTTAAACTACTGAGGAAATTAAAGACAATGAGAAAGAAAGGACTATTTTATTTTACTTGTGTGACTGACTTGACTGTCTCAGATGGATAGAGACAGATAACAAAGAGATAAAAGAGATCTAGAGAGAGACAGTTAGATAAATCAACAGGTCTAGCAAAGTAACAAAAGAATTTAGTGTACTCATTTATTTTTGCTGATCAAGCAGAATAATGGTCCCAAAGCATCTCTTTATTTACTGCATATTATTGCTTTCTTTAGTTCCTGAGAGGCAACATCTCTAGAAAAAAACAAAATTCATAATGAGAAAGAAAACATAAAGAAAAAATTGTAGGATAGTGGGCACTATTTGTACAGTACTGGTTATCTTTAGGCATGCTGTTGTTCAGCAAGAAATGCTACTCAAAGGAAGTGATAAGCTCACTATACCATTTTATTTATATATTAATACCTTGATCAGTTGTTTTTTTTCAGAAGCTCAGAAGTTTTTCACACCCCCACAAACTTGTCTGAGTGACATTTTATCACTGAGGAAAGGGTCATGCAATGGTTAAAGAGTGTCTTTCCCTGAGTATTTATTTACTTTTCATACTACAAGCCTTTGTACAGCATGAAACCGCCTCTGACCTGATGAGAACTCCCAGCAGTCAGATTTTTTTTCTTTGATTCCTGGATATAGAGGATTTGGACTCCAGGGTCAGGATTATAACATAGCCTTTGCTATGGCTCACAGGAGTCATCTGGGAGAGTCCAGGCTGTCCTATGACTGAGATTTCCAAAAGTATGCAGCACCAATGAACTCCCTGGGTTCAGCTCCCTGAGCCCCATTGAAAGTCCCAGCTCACGGCTTGCAGCAGTGATTGAGAAGCAGACCTATCTGTCTGTGCAGGAACTGTGTTTAGAGATAGCACATACTTTTACAAACTCAAATTCTTTTGGGTAAAAAAGCACAAAGTTATGCTGAGGGGGAATCAATAAAAGGTTTCCCAGAAAGAATTAAAAGATATTATCAAAATCACTTACTCTTAAAGCAAAATCAGGGAACTGGACTATATTTCTGATAAACCCTATCATGGCTGTATTAGGGGAGATATCAGTGCTTCATGGGCACTGGAGTTCATCCAGAATGAGGAAGCAGGAAATTTGGACTGCAGTTCCCATGACCTATCACAGCTGTGTAGAAGACAGAAAATGTTGAAATTATTTTGAATTATTTCAGACTTTTAAAAAATTGTCCCATGATATCCCTCTTGAGAACGAGCCTGAATTTTTGTGTGATGATTGCCTCGCGCAAATGTGAGTTCTGGCTGCAATCACAAACGCATTTCACACATTAACTCACATAAGATACTTTAACGTTGGCTTTATGCACCAAATATGCTTTGCTTTTCACACTGATGTTTAGCTCAGCTGAAGGTAAACACAGCCCCACAACATCCTCTGCCCAGTTTTGGATCAGAATTTTACAAAAGCAGAATTGCACACAATTTTTACCCCCAGGTGGGTTTTAATCTGGTTTTATCCAGAATCACCACTCTACTGCATTAGTGATGTTCAAGATACCACACTGAGTTAAATAACGAAGTTAAGATGTTCTTAAATCCATGGGACAATCTCACAATGAATAAATATGGTCATAATTCAATAGAGTTGCACAGACTTTCATACCACAGTTTAGCAAAGAGCTCCATTTTATGATCTAATAAACTATATAAGAGGGAGCTGCAGAATATACACAGAATCCCTGGCATTTGCTTCCCTGTCTCCCTCCTTACCCTTTTGACTAATTTCTTGCAGCATAGCTAAACATAATTTTTCCTTTCCTTTCCTTTGCAGATATACCCAGACCTTCCACAGCCAGACAGAACAGATATAAAGCATTTTAGGCTGGCTCCAGAAGACCCAGACTGTGTTTGACTACCACCCTTTTGGATAAACATTTTGGGATTCAGGATGAATAAGACAAGGGCTGTTAATGATGGTTTTCATTTCCTGAACAGCAAGAACTGGAGCTCAAGTCGAAGCTTTCCTGTGAACATTTCTAATCAGTGCATGAACATCACTGACCTTACTGTCTTTCTGGCCACCTCTTACAGCTTGGAGACTGTCCTGGGCATTGTGGGAAACATCTGTCTGATTGCTGTCATTGCCAGGCAGAAGGAAAAGGCCAATGTCACCAACATCCTAATTTCCAACTTAATAATTTCAGACTTGTTTATGTGTCTTGTCTGCCTGCCTTTCACCGTTGTTTACACCATGATGGACTACTGGATATTTGGAGAAGTCATGTGCAAAATGACCTCTTTCACTCAGTGCACAACTGTGACAGTGTCAATCCTTTCCCTTGTCCTTATTGCTCTGGAAAGACACCAGCTCATCATAAACCCAACTGGCTGGAGGCCAAATACCTCCCAAGCCTATCTAGGAATTGGAGTAATTTGGACTTTAGCATGTCTCATGTCCCTACCCTTTTTGACCACATCCATCTTGTCTAATGATTTGTATGAGCAGCTCTCACACTTCATGAATTTTTCCACTGATAAGGCCATATGCATCAATTCATGGCCTTCTGAGCAGCACAAACTTATCTACACTACCACTCTACTGCTCTTGCAATATTGCATCCCACTGTTCTTCATTATCCTTTGCTACCTGCGTATCTACTTACGCCTGCAGAAGAGAAAGGACATGTTTGAGAAGAGCGAGTACAGCAACCGCGCAGTTCAGCTGAGAAGGATAAATATTTTGTTAGCATCCATGGTTGCTGCTTTTGCTGTTTGCTGGCTACCACTACATGTTTTCAACACCATTGTAGACTGGAATTACAAAATCATTTCGCCTTGCCATCACAACCTGATCTTCTCATTGTGCCACCTGGTAGCTATGGCTTCCACCTGCGTCAACCCTGTTATCTATGGTTTCCTAAATAGCAACTTCAAAAAAGAAGTGAAGTCACTGATTCTCAGCTGCCAGCACAATTCAGTAACTGCCTCAATGGAAGAATATGATCATTTGCCTTTATCCACCATGCAGACTGAAATTTCCAAAGGCTCACTGATGCTGAACTGCAGACATAATTCTATCTAATAGCAGAAAGCATTTCAGAAGCGTGCACTGACACCGCACACCAATTATTACCGGTGGGTTTATGAAGCAACTGGTGATGCCATAGCTGGGATGTGAACAGGAATCCACCACTACCTGATTTTTGGAAGAACAGGCAAAGGAAGGTCGTGAATGTTTACAGTTGCTGCTATGGTACACAAGTTTTTGCTGTCACTGAGGTGGTACGGACACTGAGGAGACTGGGCTGATGTATAAGCAGCTGCTCCAAGAGCAGTAACTTCAGTGTGGCTGCACCAAGGCTAACACAGGGTTCATCAGCTAAGCTCATATCTCTACTATGGCTGCAGTAGAAAACCAGATTTCCACTTTCAGCACTGCAGGCTGCCAAAAGTTGTGTTAGAGAAGATTCTCTCAGTTTTTCAGTATTAGTGAGATTTTTATGCACAGCTGACACACCAGTGGAACAGAGTAATATCTAAAATATCTAAAACTTTTTTGCTTTACCAACTCTCACAGCCCACTAAGTAACAGTAATCTTTCAGTAGATCTAGTTCACATAAAACAATTGGATGTTTCTATGAAACTTCACTCTCTGCCATACAGGCTTGGGAATAGTCACTGCCTCTGCAAGTAGGGACACAGAGCAATGACTGTGGTATGTAAAGAGGACAGTCCCTTACAAGGGATGGCAGCAAATGAAAATGTTATTCAATGGATTAAACTCTTAAAATGCATTGAGATGATAACGAGATCTATTTTTAAGCACATGAAAAACAGTTGTAGATCTACCTGGAAATGAGTATTGTTGAATTTGTAGTTCCTGCTGCTGTCAATCACAAAGCTCTGCAATGTTAGAACTTCATGCCATGATGGTACAAGATGACTAGGGTTGTTCCAGGTCTTAATAGCAACGCCATTCTGCTTCAGCATCTTCTTGGTACTTTAATTGCAAAGTATCTAATTCAGAAGGTCAGAACAAGCATGAAAACCTGTTTGTGGAAATCATGTCTTTCCAGACTGGGTACACTTCCAAAGAAATAAGCATATGCATGGAGGATTTCAGTTTTCTTGAAAAATAAAAACAGATGTCAGATATCAGTCCCACTCGCTGGCTTCAGCGACACAGATGGAGCTGAAATTCCAACTAATCAGTAGAAGGTCAATGAAAATACAGAGGTGGAATCCAGGTCAGGCTGAAGCCAAGTCATATGCAAATATGTAGTACTGTCAATTGCTCTACTAAAATGAGAGTAGTATTTTTTCACATCTGTGCTACTTGTAGCCGTTGCTCATGAAACCTACTAACTATAAATTCATTTTAACCTCTGGAGACAGAGAAATTGCTCAGTGACTACTGAGAAACCAAGGCATGCCCAAGAAGGCTGTACTGAGGAACAGATTAAAAGAAAAACAGGTAGCAAGTGCAAAAAGGAGACCAGCCAGTTCAGTGCTAAAGAAATATTGAAGCATATTCTGTCCTGAGTTGTTAAACTAACCTTAGCAGAAGACTCGACTGGGTGGTCACCTGAGGTAATTTCCAACATTGATTATGCTGTAATAAGGAGTTGTTACTTGTTGTAGTCAATAGGTTTGAGTTGGAGATATCCAAGGCATAGTTATGCAAACAACTAGAAATTCCTTAGCTGTCAGCTCTCTGATTAGACAAATTGGTAAAAAGTTAGGTGAGGAAAGACTTCTTCCCATGCTGTAAACTGACAAGGATATGGATGTTGAACAGAGTATCTGAAGACAAGAGCTAAACCTTATGCTATAAGGTAGCAAGAGCTATCAGTAAGTATGAGATCATATCCTCAGCTAGCAGAAATAAGAGTTAATCCCTTGCCGTGAGCTGGGTGCACAGATTTCGGTGGTAAAACTTGAAGTTTGGCCTTGAATTCTTGCGTGTAGAATCTTAAGGAAGAAGCTTTTTTGATGCAGCCACCCTTCTAATTCTGGGCAGAACCTGTATATCTTAGTAAGAGAATCCGTGTGTGATTACCTTTTGTATCTTCCTCGACTATGTGGCAAGACATTTTTGCTTCTTTCAAATGGACTTCTGCTTTCTTTTTTTTGTTACTTGCCACAGTATGATGAGAAGCTGTTTCTCTTTATTAGTTTGTATGCAATGTGGTTTCTAGACTGGACAGTGAGTCTACCAGAAACACAGAACAAGGGGACTCTCATTTTATCTTAGATGCAGCTTGAAATATTCTACTGTAGCTGAAACAACCATGTGATGCCAAGTAACACAACATACAGTAGCTCCTCCTAATCAGCATGATTTATATAAAAACTGTGCTATGTTATTTCAGGGCTTAAATACTGCTTCAACTTTGTCATTGTTTTGTATTTAGAATCAATTTAAATAATTGAGTAATTCTGCCTGTTTCCTGCACTTGTTATAATTTCAGCATTTAACTGGCTTAGATGTGTGTCAAGCTATTGTAAGAATACTCTGCTAAACACAAACACAGAAAATTACCCGATATATGGTCTTAGTATAAAACTTCTCAAGCACTAGTGTCTTAAATGGAGACACAATTACCTTTAGCATTTGCACTTCCATGAACATGTCTTTGTCACTAGTTCTAAGTGAAAACTTTTGGTAGAGCAGTTACAGTATGTCAGAGACCTGCCACTAGAACTATGCATTAGCATTGTGCAGTGGATCCAAGTTTGTCCTGCAAAGGGTAGAAATATGATCAAGATCTGACACGCTGTTTAACTGTAATTCACGTGGCCGTTTGTCTCCATGATCACAAGTAAATATGTAAAGCAAGCAGATCCAACTTTACAGCAACTCAGACAAACACAAACAGATGTTATCTTCCTCCTGTGATTAAAGGAAGTGTCAAGTTTGGAGTCAATTACTGTTTATTGCTAACTGACTTTGGACTGGATAAACTACAGGATTTAAACACTAAAAGCCACCAAACTGCACCCATACATCTAACTGCAAAAATGCAGATCCTCAGAACTCCCAACCAGCTGCAGTCTATCCATCTACTTACATACCATCCTGAGATACATGCTTTTCAACTTCTAAAATTCCCTAGGTAACTAAATAAACTTTAGAGTAAACCCAGAAAAAAATATATATCCAAGTTCCAAAGGACTAAATATGCCATGTGAAAGCCCTACCTTCACTGACACATCAGGCGTCCTGCTGTCACAAGCAGCTGTGACAGAAAAGGTGTCTAAACCACTCCTTCATTCTGTGCGAACACCAAGGCTTATGCTCCTGTGCACAAATGCAGTAAAGGATATTATGCTCTTAGTTTTTAAGAACTGCTGTAGCAACTGCTCCCTGTTCCCTTTGAAGGCAAAATCCCAGGGCTGGATGCAATTATTCCTACTTGGTTGAAAGAGCCATTTTATTGTCACTTTGAGGCTTTAGGCAACCAAAGGAGGCTAGGTTTCTTTGGTCCCAGCAGAGGGTTATGGAACAAAAATAGCTTACATACATCTTATCCATTTGTAAATAGCAGATACTGTTCATATGTAAGAAGCACTGAGCATTTTTGTGTTCATTGTATATAGTGATGTTTTTGGGTATACTCTTTAAAGTTCTGCTACTGAATCACAAAAGCAATGTTGGAGAAATAGGCAGGAATTTTGCAAATCATGAGTTCATAGAACTATAAGACCTTATACTGCCTTTTTTTTTAACAGCCTTTCACAATCTTGCCTCTTGTGACACATTTTAAGAAAATAGTCAGGTTTTCAGAGCAAGAGAACAACTTATTTCTGTGATATAAGTAGCACACTGAAGGGAGTCTTATAATAACAAATAAAATAATATTGTCTGTGTCACTTCTCTGTGCCTTCTTCTGTAAAATTATATAATACTCTTCATAGGATAAAATACATAAGATTTAGTCCTCAACTAGTGTTTATCAAGAGAAAACAAGTTATATTGTCTGATAAGAGCCATTGATATGTGAAGGATTAATAATTTGACACATTATTCCTAAGGACAGATAATGGTGCAGTACAACCAACCAAGGAGGACTGGCAAGTATCAAAAATTCAACATGGAACGTTGGAATGTTCGGATGCTAGAACTCAAATCATCTTCACAGACTTTTCAGGTTACACAGGAAACTGGGTTCTACATGGCATACTGTCCTGAATCCTGACCAGAACCACTGCCAGAAAGTAACTGACACTGCTGGGATGAAAACAGATGTGGGACATTTGTCAGAATTTTACTGAACTTCATAAAATCCTTTGACTGGGTTGAAAATGTTGGCAAATTTCTCTGACCTGGATTACCTGTGTTGACAGAAAGTAAACCAAGGCACTAGAAATGACTACAGGTTGTGCTATAGCCAGGGTTTTTTTATTACACTTGCACACACAAGGGAAGAGTGCAATAGCAGTATCTGCTCCCTGCCGGGGCTGGGGGTGTGTGTCATAAATTGCTACAGTGGTTGGCAGCAGTGCTGTGACAGCTGGCAGGCGTCATCCGCACGGCAGGTTTGCTGTGTGCAAACACAGAGCACACACACCGCTGAGGCCTGGCCGTCTGTCAGAGGCTACTGCGAACTAAGACCCCAAGGACCCCTTAAGAGATTCTTCTACTTTGACCCATGTGTCTTCTCACAAGATCACCTGGCATTTCCTTTTGTAGGTCATTCTCTCCAAGTTTCTTATTGATTAAATACTGGCCTGATTTTCATACCAGTGTTGATTTCAATGTAAATTGTTGTTGCTTAGCATGGTGGGTGATCCACATTGTATGATCTTCAAAATCCACAAAGCTTTTATGATCTTCCCTTGCTTTCTCAATTTGCTTTATAAAGTCACTTTTTTGAACTCAGGAAGTCATAAGTAGAATAAACCTGAGATTTATACTTCTGTACTATGCCTCTCCTGCCAGACAGTGCTCATTAGGCCTTAGTCAGAACTGTTTTGTTGTCCTTCCAATAAAGGCTTATACGAAGCCCAGTAGCAGCACAGAGATTATATGATGGAAGCCTGTGTTGAAATTTAGTTCCAGAGGTGCCTGCCTTTTGGTTTTTCCTTTTAGAACTTTAATCGATGAGACCACATCATCCGTTTATAAAAAATGCTTTGTTAAATAGTGCTATAGTATTCATCCCATATAATAGAAAGTACTTTGTTCAATAGAAATTGTAACACAGATTACGATATATAATACTAAAAAAAAAAAAATAGCCATGATACACATAAAATGATGGCATAATAATAAGTACTTTTAGTGGAATATCACAAGATGCAAACTCTGACAGTAGAGAGACGGATTTTTGTCAGTCAAAATGTATGATGACAGACAACATGGAACTTGCACTGTAACTTTTAAAAATAGGACTGGGTTTTTTTAGATTTCCAGATAAAAATTTCTGTCCTTTGAATATAATAACTTCAATTCATGAATTATTGTGTCCCATATCCAGTCTATAGGAATATGAAGTCTCGCTGTTGGGAGCTAGTGGGCAAATACTACTTCATCATTCATAAATATTTGTCTTGATTCCATACCTACAAGGTGATAGCATGTGAAATGCACTTGTCCAATGCCATGCCTTTAGTAAGGTAATGAGCACTGATTCATCTAGTTGATAGTTGGACTTAATGACTAAAAGTAATTACATGTACCATGTATTTCTTTAAAATAAAGAGAGATTGCAGAAAAGTTCCTGATGTCCTAAAGAACAAGGTAACCACTTTCTGAAACACGCTGCATTCACAGCAGAGAGCTGAAAAACACAAGAAAGTTATGTTCTCCTCAGCATGTATGCTAAACTCAAAGGAATTTACACAGTCAAGCAGAGATTTTTGTTTAAACTTACAAATACAGACTGCTCCAGGAGCATAACGCACATGTACCCCCCAGGGCTATGTTTTGGGAAGGCTGCCAGGCTGCAAAAATAGCAGAAGCTGGCTAACACTGTGGTAAAGGTTTTTACAGCTGATGAAATCAACTAACACCACCAGTTCCATTTGAAACTCAGTGTGTACTGAAATCCATCAGAAATACAGCCATACTGTCTCAAATTGCGCAATGTCCTTTCATAATAGCCCATATTTCCACAAGGCACCACAAAGCCCCACATGGCCTATGACACAGCACACAGGCATGCACAGCTTCACTCCGCGCACGCTCATCTTGAGCAGACAACAAGGTCTCCTGTTAAGCCTACAAACTGCTAATACAGTTCCTCTGCCTCAGAAATAGTCTTATCTTATTATTTGTGCGAAGGAAGCCAGGAATGACTTGGCTGGAATAGAAGAAAGTGTTCTACCTGTATTCAGAGCAACAGGCAAAGTACTTGCAAACAAACCCCTGATCCAGCACATGCTCAATTATTTGCACTGCAAAATGAATATATTACATTCCAGATTTGCAAAGGTTAAGCTCTAAGTGAGTACAAAATGAGGTTTTATGCTTCAGAACATTTTCACCAATCAGTTTTCCACAAACCGCAATTGGTTAGAACAACAATATTTCAAAGCATTCCAGGATTAAAATATACATAAGAGTAATCATAAACACAGAGTTTCTCAGGATCTGGGCCATGGAACAAAAGTACACGATGCATTTTTAAAATAATTCATTAAGAAAATGAACTTTATGTTGAAAATTTCCAAGCAACAACTAACAAGAACAAAAACAGTCCCTCATTCTACAAACACATTGAATGCAGTATAAAAAAAAATTGTTTACTTCAAATTATGTCAGGAATAGAAGTAAAATAGTTTGGTTTTAAACTTCCTACTGTGCAGTACTTCCTAGGTCACCACATTAGTTTCACTAGAAAGAACAGAAAGGAACAGTAATGATAAACACCGTAAAGCACACGTGAATGCACTGTTGTGACTGGCAAATGGTATGACTTGCTGCAGTTCAGCACTGCTGACAGCTTCTCTTCAGTTTAATTAGAAGGAATATGCCTTTGTTTCAACCAGCCTAACTCTGTATCACTTTTTATAAATAGAATTCACCTGAAAGAGGTAGTAGCAGGCATCTGTGCACACAGAGAGAGTATTTGAGCATAAGGGACAGATTTAAGGCATTAACCATAATCCTCTTGTATCTAGGAGATTATGCAAAGTCTTTATTAGTTTTTTTTAGACTTGGAAACAAATCAATTGATGTTGTTGCTATGATTCAGCCATCAGCTGCACTGGCTGCATTCACTTTTGTCTGTATAGTCTGTTATTATGGGTAGGGAATGAAAATAACCACTCTGGTGCTTATTTTAAGCATACTTATCTGCAGCAATCTCCCATTTTATACTAAGAGCAAACACTGTTTAATACATCCTTTTATAACTAAATACAAATTAATAAGAGGTATGGGGTCAATAAGTAGTACTAGCTTCCAGGAATATCCATTCTTTATCAAACTTTTTTTTAATAGCATTTATAATATCTATTCAGGAAAACACTGTCAACTGCTTTAATAGAGGTTTACAAATCACTGCCCTGTTAGGAAAGAATGTCTGTGTTGCATCCTCTGTTAATGTGCTTCAATTGTAAATAACTGCCAGCAGCATCTCCTACAATGAACTCCAGGCCTCCCACTGCCAGGATGGTACACAGAAATTAAGTGTAGGCAACTACACTTAATTTCCACTTGCAGGAGCACATCAACTTGGACACAACTGGATATTTTCCTACCTGCCACAAGGACATGTATGGATATGCACACACATTCACAGCTGCAGACATGGCCACAGAGCACCTGCCCTTTGCCACATGATACAGTAGGGATGTGCAGATAACCAACCTTTGGGAGCAGAATACACTAACAAATTAAGTAGGTGTACACATTACCTTTCTCTTTTTAGAGCCTTGAAGACACAGGTAGATAATTTTGCTTACCTACCTGTGCTACAAATACAGCTTTCTGCTGCTGCAGTGCAGGAAAGTGAGAGGGGGCCTTACACACGCTGCTCAACCATCAGCTGCTCAGCAGTCCAGCAAGAGTGTCAGGGAAGGGCATGGCCTTGCCCAAGCTGCTGATGCACACCCGATGGAGCAGGTGTTTGGGGAGGCACAGGCTGGGCAGCACCCACACTCCAGGCAGTGGCAGGGACTGGGAAGATAAACGACTCATCAGTGGTGACAAAACCAAAAGAATTCCCAACGTGGTCACGGCAGGATTTCAGGTTGACCAGAGAAGTGACACAAGGCAGAGATCTAAGGTTAGGCAGAGCTTTGAGGGTCCTGTTTTGAAATATAGATGCCTAAGCTCCATCTAAATATAACATTAAATTCAGCTCCAAGGTGACATGCTGAAGTCACAGAGGGAGCTTGTACCTGAGCAGCTGTTAAACCCAGTCCCATGCCAGCACACTAATCAATAATTCACTTCCACCTTAACCATACCTAAATCTCTGAAAACTGTAGCTCCAGCATCTTCAATCCAGAATAGATCCAGGGGTAAGAGCACTGGAAAGGAGATGGGGCTGTACAAGGTGACCTGAATAAGTATGGACAGTCACACAATTAGAACAATTAAAATAATTCCCCTTCTTGGGGAGTCACTTGATTTTATAATTAACTTAGTTTGAATGAGTTTATTTCTTGCAGGTCTGTAGTACTAATGAACCATCCAGCCCCTGAGGAACACATACCTGTGCAGAACTTGCTAGATATGCTTTCATGCAATTCTAATTCTTACTTGGTTAACCATGAGACCTCCTCATGTGCATCTAAAGAAAGCAAAGGTTTTGTATGCTCCATCTCCATAAGAAGAGTACCCAACATGTACAGTGAGCTGAAGACAAAGGCCTGGTTTTTTTCAATTAGTTAATATCAGATAACATATAGTCCTGCTTCCTGCAAGAGACAGCATAAGTCAATGTGCAATTAAATAATATGATGGATCCAGGCATCATGCTGGTCTCTTCTCAGCTTTCCACCCCCTTGCTCATCATCCCATGTGCTGTGACAGTACATCCCAGCAGAGCTGGGAACCGCATAGTTGAACTGACATGAATTTAAAAATAACGTTTAAAAAAATAAACATTCTTAAAAAAACCTCAATTTGTTATTTTTAACTTTGTCTTATCATTGATCCAGTTAATGCAGTGGCCCTATAAAGACCACAAATAAAGAGACAGTGACCTTGCACATGGAAAAAAAAGCAGAGGGGGAATGCTGGAGACTAAGATTTCTTAGATGAGCTTTACCAGCAAAGTCAACATTGTGCCCAACTAAACCTACAGTGTCTAGATTTGTTCTTTACCTATACTGAGGGGACTGTGATGAGAACTTTACAGAAACACAGAGCAGCTGATGTTGAAAGGGACCTCTTGATGCTACCTTGTCCAATCCCTGAGCTCAAGCAGGATCACAAGCAAGATACTCAGAAGCATGTTCAGATGGATTTTTAATATCTTAATGGACGGAAATTCTATCATCTCCCTGTTTGTTCCAGTGCTGCCATCCTGCACAAGCAATTGTATTGGTGCTTCATCTCACCATCTTAAGCTAAAATCTTCCCCACATGAAAACCAGTATGTCTGCATCAATTGCAATGGGATGTGACTGATTTACACCTACTGGAAGTCTGTCCACTACATTGTTTTCTTTCAGTCCAAGTTTCTCACTAATACTTAATGTTGAAAATTCAACCCTAGTTCAGCTGCTGGCTTATAGTGCTCATCTAGGATCACATTAGCTCACAGACCATTGAGGAATCTTAAACTTTATCATAAAATGTAGTGCCTTGGAACTTCTTATTGAAATTTAGACCTAACTTGCACGACCCTGTCTCCTTAAAGCAGTAGATTTTGTTTGGTGGAGGTAGTGAATTGGGCAGTGCTGAATGTATAACCACAATGATATTAAATACAAAACCTAAGATAGAACAAATAGACTTCTTTTTTTTTTACTAAAATATGAATAAAACACCTCAATGACCAAGACCTTCATAGGGAATCTCTGAGCAACTCTCCTTTTAAAACCTGTTACTTGTTGCTTTATGTCATATCCTTGCAAATACCTTCAAGATTAAAATGTGGTGGTATTTTCCAATTTGCCAATGATATTTGGCAGATTTTTTTCCTGTTGGGTACAATATGAAGCTCATGGGTCTCACATGCCTGGGTATTCTGGTATAAGGAGATGGCAGCCAACAGCAGGCGTGAAGGTCCTGTCTGATACTTTCACAACAGAAGGGTCATGCTTGTCTTGTGTTACTTTGAAGAGATCATCTCTGCAGTTCTTTGAGGAATGGACTGGACACATTAGACCAGCAAAACATCAGGTTATCTTTTCTTTTTCTGGGGTCTTATTTTTTAAAAGCAAGTTTTTTCCTAAAATGCCCTGATTAGATAGTACTAATAACATTAAGCTAAATTGGTTCCTTGGGAGATGTCCCAATTAAATGGCTATCCTAATTAAGCACATCCTGATTAAGCAGAAGATCCTATAATTATAATAATAGCATGTAATAAAAACTGGCCCATAGTTCTGTTCAGACAGAAAGCATTTTGCAAGCCTTATTTACAGGAACCACTTTATCCAGAATTGAAACAAAACCAGCTCTTGAGTGAAATGCAACATCTGTTTAACAATGTGCAGTAAAACTAAACAGGCTTTCAGAGCAGGAAAATGAAAAGTTCTGCCCCATACTGACCGTGCAGACAATTTGTGATAAAGCAGAAGGTACTTAGCATGTAAATTGGATGAAGTATTTTGACAGATCTAAGCAGAATTGCTGCAGTATTTACAATTGTTTCACATTATCACAAGTTCACTAAAAAGGGTGTTTTATAGAAGTTTCTAACAAATATTTAAGCTCCATACTAAATGAAGAAAAAGTACCCTTCACTGAACTTTTGCCTTCTAAGTTCTGATAAAAATA
The DNA here is from genome assembly GCA_013400975.1 of Atrichornis clamosus. Taxonomy (NCBI): domain Eukaryota; kingdom Metazoa; phylum Chordata; class Aves; order Passeriformes; family Menuridae; genus Atrichornis; species Atrichornis clamosus. Next base: position 98,903 of record WBMZ01011998.1, on the reverse strand, counting down.
TCCCACTCCCATATTGACATAATGCAATTTTTATCAGCTTATAATACTGAGGAGAGTGCAGCATAAGAAGCCAAATACAGTCTGACAGAAGTACCAGTGTGAAAACTCAGTTTTGTCCAACGAGCTGTAGGGCTGAGCTCCTGACCCTCTGTAGCTATTGCAAATGTATGGCATGTTTTTTGAGCACTACTGTGCCAGAGGGAATTCCTATTGTGTGTTTTGGATGCTGTTCATGCTCCAGCTTGCCTAATTGTATTCGTCTGGCTTAGTTCCTCCCTTGATCACAGTGGAGTAGGACAACCCCATTTTTTTCATTTTGTCCTACACAATGCTATATAGAAGATGTTGAGAAACTCTCAGTAAGTAATAAGAGTTGGATAAACAAATATAAACAAATATATTTAGTTATTAAAATTACCCTATTTTTTGCTTCTTAGTGACAAAAGACCAGAAACAAGCAGCTAACATAAAGCTCATACTCCTAAGCGTCAGCTGACAATGAGTGAATACAAATAAAAGCAGTCATCAGCATAAGGTAAATTATCACTGAACAGAAAAATTAGTGAAGTCCACCACAAACCATTATTCCAGGGAGTATGTATAACAACTTCCTACACCTTTCCTTGTTGTCCTGCCATTACAATGTCTGATCCCTTGAAGGCTATAGAGCTATTACAATAGTTATTGATTCATTATTAGTTCAGTATTGTGGGTATGAAGAGTTTTAAAGCTATACACCATAACGTTGAGGAGCAGAATCTGATCCTTGAATAAACTCAGGAGTATTTATAATGCAGGTGCACAAGGTGCACTGGGGTGCTGCTCTCCACAGTATCAGAGAGATGCCTGTCTGTGATACTCCTGAGGTACCATTTTAAGGTACAGCAGTGCCCCTTGAAGAAAGCAATGGTTGCTGGTGCTGCTGGAGGATGATGACATAATGTTGTCCTCCCAGCATTACCGTGAGTGCTTAACCCAGGGCAGCTCTGAGAGGTTCGGATGCGACATGAGGATGTGTAGAGCAACATAATTACAATACCTGACAAAACAGACGCTGTGCAAGGACCTAATGCAGAACACAGAGACCCACATTGAGGAAGTATCTACGGAAACCAGAACAAGCTACAAAGTAAGATTACTGGGATCAGAGAAACAGCCAATCTGTACACCAAAAATGATTAAAAGAGCTTCTCTATTCAGGATGCAATTGACATTTGTACCTGCATCAGGTAAATTAAATTAGAGAGAAAGAAAAAGCAGTTGAGGTAAAAGGGCAATATTAGCACAAAAACAAGCTAAGGCTGGACTTGAAACTGAAAGGCTTTCATTGAGGTATCTTCTAACCATGTTAACCTTTGAGAATAAAAGCCTGGTTAGCCTGTAAACAAGCTGTAGCAGATGGTAGATGCGGACCAGCTCTTAAAGTCCTGTGCTCTGCTCCCAGGTAGTGGTGATTTCAGACTGACCACTGCAGTCTCAAAGCCAGCTGTGCTTGAAGCCTCTTTCCTTTATCCCTGCCTCCATTAAATCTCCATGTCTTAGTATTCCTTCTATGATGCATAGAGGAGTAATTAACAAGTTTGCAGAAGCTAATACACAATTACAACAATTTTGCAAGCTTCCCCAGCATGTCATTAGCATTGGCTAACACAAAGCCTTTTTAAGGAACTAACATAAATCTTCTGGCAGTTCACAGCAGCACAACAGTCACTCCCTGTTCCCTTCAGGTAAAGGCAGAAGAACTTCCTTCTTAAAAAGAAATATACCTTGATGCTTCCAGATCACAAGAGGAATAATTCTACAAGTAACAAATGTCTCAGTATAGGATACTAAAACAACCCCTCAAGCCCAAAACAAACCCAAATCAAAAGAAAATCAATAACATTATAGAGCTTCTAGTTAGATCTCCAACAATAACTACATTACGGGGAAATGCACTTCAGTAGTAAAGGCTATACTAGTTTCTATATATAGCAGCTATTCCTACTTTCTTACTCACCTTCCCCAACAACTATGCTGAAAGCCCCATGTCCAGTTCCTTAAATGGCAAAAAAAACAAAGACAAGTCTTCTGGGACCATCTCTAGCATCCCTAAATCAGTTATGTTAGATTGCATTTGCAAAGTTACATTACTCCATGCCCTGATGTCTCAGGTGGTGATTTTTACAACCAGGTGTTCACAATAAACTGCAATCAATGTTCTTAAAAAGCTACTTTCCATAAAATATGGGGCAATTTTTTGCAAGCAGTAATAAAGCCTCGTAGCAGCCCTGAAAGCAGGGCAAAGGGTATGACAGATGAAGTGGAGTTACCCCAGCAGGGGAGGCTGGAAGAGTGTTCTATGTTAAAAAGCCTATTTCCAGGCAGCAAGGACTTGCCCAGCCTAAGGGAATTAACATCTGGTTACATTAAAAGCAGATGTTTAGCTGCTGTAAAGCAGTAGAGCGCCGTCAGAGTCAGTGAAACAGGGTTCCCTTGTGTAACCCTGCCAAGTCATTATCGTAGGGGCATGGGGGACAAAGATCTATCCCCATCCAGACCTAGGCAGCTTTGAACCATCCTGAAGTACATTTAGTTAGCATGTTATTTCATTCTTCATTTCACTGAGGCATCCTGAATTGTGAGTTCAGGCATGAACAAGCAGGTTGTTTTTCTACAAATACAGCAAGTGCATTTGTGTTACAAATTACCCTTGTTCTGTCAAAATCGTGATCCTTTTCCACCTACTGTAACTTGCAATCTGCTTAGATTTAAATTCTGAAGTGATTCCATGACTGATGAGAATTTTGTCCTTAAATCAGGATCTCATTTTCAAAGGAAATTAATAATTTGGAATCAACCTTAATAGTGCTGTCCACTAATCCTGTGAGTTTTTTCCTCCAAACAATATTTTATCTCACAGCACAAAGGTCAAAGTTTGTTTGCTCCTAACAATACCACTCTTGTAGGATGGACAAAGGCTAATGTTTCCATTAATACACTAGAAAAGGCAATGACTGTTTTCTTTAACAGGCCTTCTGTAATTTGTAAGAGCTTCATAATTGGAGGTAAATTTTCCTGCCTGCTTTCTATACACCTTTGGAAAATTTGGCCCTGTTGTTCCTAGTACTATGACAAAAATATTATTAGAATGGTTGTCTTGGGAAGAGGCATGAAAGACTAGAAGAAACTTTATCTCTGAATTGGAACTTCAGCCTGCGTGAACTGGGCTTTCCAGTTTTTTTTCAGTGATCTGGGTTCAGATTTTGGGAGGCCTGGTGCTATGCCCACTACAGGTGGCAAAGCTCTGTGCCCATGCAGCTCTGTGTTCTGCTCTTCTGCTCATGCAGACTGAGTGACTGGGTGCCGCTTATTTTAACTGTCTTCAACCTGTGTCATCTCTCAGATTACCTCTGGATCATCTCTGCTGGCAGGAGTGACAGACATCGGGAGTTTATGAACTAGTCACCGTATGTACGTCACCAGTATCACCAACCTCACAAATGCAACTCTAGGACACCCTTAATTAATACATCAGTGTTAAAAAAATCTTCTGGTGTCCCCAGATAACACCAACATCTTCTGATCACATAGCCTGTGTCAGAGCCGTGTCAGAGCAGAAGGAGTAGCAGACCTCATACTGCATAACCATCCAGCCTCTGCCCTAAACAAGAACACACAGGACGCCCTAACCAGAGAGGCTCTGCTCTCCAAGCAAGGTCAAGACTGCCCAGTGGGAAACCACTTCTCCAATGGTGTCCTCGTATTCACATACAAATCCTTTACGTTTTTAGAAGTATAAATCTTGTGTTGCTACGTTTACAGGGCAGATGTGACACAATCTATAGAAAAAGCAGGACCCAGGCAGTGATCTGCCAGAGCTTGCAATGACAGATCCTTCTGGGTCCCTTCACGTTGCTGTGATTCAGCATCTACTTCTATTTATTATAACAAGCACTTGATACGCACACGTTTATTTATTATTAGAGCTGCTTAGCCTCCACACCTCTTACTAAAGTCAATGGGAAGAGAATGTTTTGAGCAGCTCTCGGCTCCAACCACAGGTCATAATCTCAAGAAGATGTTAACTGGACCACAGCAGTCCGAGAGAACTTTGACAAAAACCATGGTGCTCAGTCCTAACATTGGATCTGTCCAGACAAATCATCTATCAGGAACTGGAGCCCAGACAAGCTGCAGTGTTAATAAATCCTTCTAAAGTGAGCCATTTCTGGGCTAAGGTTTTTATTTCCTTCACACAAAACATCAGGGTCTCTTTGATAGCTGCATGCTAAAATTATCAAGAAACACAAGTGTGGTTTTTTTTCAACTGGTTTATTCTAGAAGTAAATGGGTAATATTTTAAGAACTACATTGCAAGTTCAGTCTTGACCCCTGGGATTATTTAGCCTTGAGCCTGGATGTAATAACTTCACCCTGCCTTCAGGACAGAAATGTTATTGTGCTTGGTAAGATGTCTGTCTCAGCACAAATTTTTAAGACTTCAGAACATAGTATCTCCACTGATCACCAGGTGAGGGAAGTATTATAACAATGATTAGTGGGACAATGTCCTTCATTAAACTGACTCTCGAACAAGTATTTTTAAAAATAATTTTAGCTTCTCTTTAAAAGGCTGCTGGCTCTTGCAAAGTAGAACTTGTGGTGGTGTCAAACTCCACGTTCCTTGGCTCACAAAACCTGCAGTCTGTATGCAGACATACAACTATTCAACAGGGGAGTAGAAGGGAGGGCTTGCAGGTTATTTGTGGCATTGTCACCTTATGAGGTAGCTTCACATGTCAGGTCCTTACAGGTCACCTTTGCACAGGAGGAAAAAAGGTAAGCACAACTAACTTTATTTATACATTATACACAAATCCTTGGAAAGGATTGGTTACAAATACAGATGATTTAGAGTTATGTGAGACAGTCCAAACATCAAAACTCAGCTCCCTGGGAGCAACAAGCCTCAAGAGCTGGTTCCAAGTGGACTGAAAGGCAAACCATCTATCCAACGGGGTGGCAGGTTCCTTTAGAGCTCAAATGTCATTGCTTGTTTCAGGGAGCATCAAAAACCAAACCAAGCTGTACCATATAATGAGTCCTGCCCTGTATATTTTATAAAAATTATTTACCTTCCAGCAGAGCAGACTTGGTGTCTGTCAAAATCTCCAGCTCTAGGAAGGGAGAATTTCAACTTACACAGAAAATAGGGGGGCAAAGCAGAGGGAGAGATCAAACTTCCACTTTCCTGACATTGCTGCTGTTCTTACTCTGGGAATGGGACACAGACACACCCTTTCTTGGTCCCTTTGACACTCATGTCACCTTAGGACTGAGTCTGATGAAGGTTGTTTAGAGACTGTAAATATTTACCTGGGTCCACAATAAGAGGGAGACACAGTTGGCAGAGTACCAGCCTTGGACCCAGAAAGGTGCAATTTTATTCCTTGCAGCATCACAGTTTTACTGTGTGAAAACAAGCACAGTCAAGTCCTGCTGCAGGGAGTAGCAATAGTCTCCATATTCACTCAGTTCTATACTCCAGAACAGAGGTGAAATGCAACAGGATTTTACACACACAAGGGATTATCAGATACCACAATAAAGGTGGTGTGTAAATACCTCCAAGTAACAACAAGGGATGTTTGTTGTGCATGATTATCATAATGACATCCAAAACTCACTGGGACAGATTTATTTATCAGCAAGACACAATCATAAATACAAGATGCCTTTCAAGCACTGTGACATTCCCTTCCTGCAGATGGCTGGAAATGTTCTTGGATACAATATTTGCAATTAGCTTGCTGATGAAATTAGTGCTCTGAAATGGTTACTTTTATAGATGCCCCTGCTACTCCCTCTGTGGCTATTACTGCTTCAACCTCTTTGAGACCTTGTCTGAGAGCACTTTCTCAGGACTGCAATATTGAGAGCTCAGGTCAGAAAACAGCCACAGCCCAGCACAAGCAGGGAGAAGAGGTGGAGTCCTCAGGTAGGTGATTTGCCTGGGGCTCTGATGAACTGTGTCCTAATTCCTGCTGCCCCACTGCTGCCCCTGAACTGGTCACTCAACTTTGTTTCTGCCTCAGTAAAATGAGCGCAGTGCAGCTTACTGATTTCCAGCCTTTCTGCCCATGGCAGAGGACATGCCACGGGAGAGCTCAGAATTACCACTGTTCCCAGTGGCCAGTTCTGGCACCTCCTTTTTAAGCAAGAGTAATCACCATTCCTGACATGTGCTGCCCTGTTGCTCTCATTGACCGAGCAAGAGGGTTTGTGATCAAAACATTTAGGAAAAATCCCCCCAACTACTGCTCCTGAATTTCCCAGGAGAACTGTCCTGGTGCACACACTGCTGAAGACATCTTCCCCCTGCCTGCTGACTGGAAGCACATCAGTGATGGAAGGGTCCATTAGGAATACAGGGACTTCATAGGTCACATCAGGAATCTTGGGGTATCCCATACATCCAAGGCACTATGGCTTCAACCCAGTTTGCCACTGTTCACTTCTTTGTGCCACTGGCATGCGAGAGAGCAAAGTTTCTTCCATAGGAAGTAAGCAGGAAACTCAGAATTTGATGAAGCTTCTACTCTCTTCGCACCGAAGCCCATCAATGTCTCAGGCTGCTTTTCACTTTTCACTGACAGTAATTTGCTCATAACAAACAGCTGCTCAACTGAGAGAGGACTGGCATGAATCATAGCGGAGGCATGAATCAAAGAGGACTGGCATGAAAAGCTCATGCTCATTTTTGAACACTGCATTATGCCCTGATTAATTGGCAGTGGCTTATGGCTCTATCAATAGGACACGCTCCCTGGAAGAATGACACATTTCTGAGAAATCCTCAACAGACCCAAGCATGTATTATTGATGAGTTAGGAGAAAATCATCTGGATATTTTTACAAACCCAAGCTTTAAATCAGTTTTGCTGAAAGGTCTGTCAGTCTTTTTGATTATGTTTCCCTCCGAAATAAATTTCCCCTGAGGCAAAGGCTTTAGTTATGGCACAAGCCTGCAGCTTAGGAGACCTGTACTCTGTCCTTGGTTCTGTGTCAGACACGATGGGTGATCCTGGGCAAGGCATGCTGAAAAGGTTTCCTATGCCTGCTGAGTCCCATTTTTAAATGCACCTATATGGGTGAAATGTCCAAATCCAAGGAGGGAGCCAGCTGGAGGACTGGCCCAGCCCTGCCCTCCGCTCCATCCACACCCTGTCTGCCCTGGAGTGGTACCCGCAGACTGGTGATGTGACCTGGCTGGGGACTGAGCTGGCTGGAAGGCAGGCAGGCAGGTTTGGTATTACTGAGCTCCCTGCTACCAAAAAGGTTTTTCCCATGCCTTGGCTGTGGTCTTAGGCTGATACATTCTCCTTTCTAGGCAAAGAACTACTATGGCAGATTTTTGCTGTTAGAGCTGGTGATCAGACAAGGCTTGGGAGTAGTGACAGGGAAGAGTACGTGGTTGGGGGCATGAAAGGGGAATGGAACATCTTCAGTGAGCTGTTCAGTTGGTTCAGGCAACCCCTTGAAACAAATTTGCAGCCTCAGGCTACAAGTACTGAGATAAGTTCCCCACTGATTTTTTCCCAGAACCAGCTTACCTCCTAGAGTTAAGTGCCAGGGTAAAAGAAGTACATGAGGCCTGCAAGGGCAGCAAGTAGCTGTCACCGCAGCTAATCTGTGCCATGAAACCACATCCTAAATTGCTTACTTCCCCCTTGGCTGCATCTACCACCTGTCCCATACCATGTATAACTTTTCTATTTAAACTCAGCATTGGAGCTTCTCCATGTCACTCACTTGTGCAGTGCCTATAGCACCAAGGAACCGATCCTAGCCGTATGCCCAACGATCATAACTACTCTATAAGTAATCTCACAAAAAATGGAAAGCATGCAGTTGCTGCCAACTATCCTAGCTGTCCAGTAGTGCTCCCTCATCACTGCAGTATTTTGCAGACCTACTTGGGAGAACTTTTCCATCTTCTCCTGTTTCCTGCAGGGGTATTATCTGTGCTTGCGGGGATTCAATTAATGCCATTGATGTGGAATGTTGTTCCATTCATCACTGGCCACAGCATCTAATGAATAGGATAATCTAATTCTCCCCAAATAAATATGACACCAAATTAAAAGAGTTCATAAACAGCCTCCAAAACGAGTGAGTTTGTTTCAATTTATTGCCTTTTAAATTGCACTGGATCCTTCAAGTACCAACCTAGCTATAAACAAACCAGTGACTGAGTTTGAAAGTTTATTATCACTAATGTTTGCCTTTATTTATACTAGATTTGAGTGTTAGTATTCTGGAAGAACAGAAAACGGGAGGTCATCCAAATGCCACAGTTTTTAGCCACAATTTTCCTAAGCTAGTGAGAGCCTTTAAGGCACAATGTATTCTAGACCATTATTTTTGCTGTGTTTACTGTCACTGAAACATTTAACAAAGTAGTTACGACCTATCATTAGAAACATGTGAAAAGTTGACCAGGAAACCAGAAAAAAGTAGTAATGCCTAGTGGGTACTCAGAAAGTTTAAAAAGAGACTCCTCACCCTATCTTTCACCAAAATCCAAAGCCACAGTTTTTCTAAGTTTTTGTCTGATTTCATTTTACTTGTGAGTCAGGTGCTAGAAAAATTATTACATATGTAAAGACAGATGATCTTGTCAATCTCTTCTTTGAATTTAGCCTTGTTTTCAGTATCCCACCTTGTCTGAGCAGCCTTTCCAGAATGCTTGGCAGGAAAAGAGACAATCAGTGTGGTTGTGGATTTCTGACAGGATGACCTAGATGAGAGTGAAAGGAACTATAGACTTAGTCTGGTGCTTAAAAAGTACATCACATTGGCTCACCAGTTTAGCTGTGGACAATACCTGGTGCTTCAGAAGAACCCCATCTGGTGCTTTACTGCTTGAAAATCCTATTTATTTCACAGCTTCTATAATGAATTCTAAACACTTTCCTGGAGTGAATCAATTTAGCCTCATTACAGACAGTCCCATGAAGAAAAGATCTATCCCTACGTGTCTTTTACAGTTAGCACATCACTCATGGTAACACAGATCTGACTTAGATATCCAGAGCTTTCCTGTCTGCAAAGCTGAAACCTGCCTTGTGCAGGGGTTTCCTTTCAGTCCTAGAGGCAGGACAAGCAGTGAGGAAAAAGTGGGCTCACCACAGAATCATAGAATGGTTTGGGTTGGAAGGGACCTTTAAACACCATCTAGTCCAACCTTCCTGCAAAGATCAGGGACATGTTCACCCAGATCCCACTGCTCAGAGCCCCATCCAACCTCACCTTGAATGTTTCCAGGGATGGGGCTTCCACCACCTCTCTGGGCAACCTGTGCCAGTGTTTCAGTTCTGGCAAGGCTAGAAGTTGACACCAGCTGTACTCTTCCTATTTCTTGTTTGGATCTTTTGGAGGTCTGTTTAAACTCAGAAGTTAGATCCCACCACAACACTGATCTCTTCTGTTAGAGAAGATTGCTAGTGACATTTGAAGCAATGACTCTGCTCTCCCTTTTGAATAACATCAGCCTTTATTTTGGCTAAAATAACACAGAACCTTTCAGCTCAGTGGCTAAACCCAGGAACTGAAGGGGAAACTGTGGTTCTTTGGCTTAAACTAAAATAGTTTAGGATATATTTCAGAAAGTAAGAAATTCTGTTCTCAGAAAAACTGAATATTAAAATTTTCCCCTCCAAAATGTCATGATTCAGCTTCAGATTAATGAAACCTTTTAATAATTGTTTTTCAGCTTCAATCAGATTTTAAAATAAAGTTGCCATTTTAAAATCAATAGATGGAAAAGTTGACTTTCATTTTTCCCCCTATTTTTCTGCCTGACATCCATTTATAAGTTCAGTTACATTTAATTTATGTCCACCAAATGCCTTTTTTTTCTCTGTGAATATAGTATTGTCAATAATATTTTGCCCAGTTCTGACTGTGATTCTGTGCTTCCCTAGACCATTGCTACACATGACTCAGTTCCTGTTTGGACTGTAACTCAATTTCAGAGCTCACTGCCATCTATAACTCCAAAGAGCAATTTCAGCTGAAATCCTAATTGAATTACATATTCATATTGCATTGCTCACTATTTATTAATAATATTGTGCCTACAACATATCCTGTTCTTCATTACCACAGAGAGAACAGTACTGGTTCCTCTGTGTGATCCAGAGCTATTTATTTCTCCAAATGTTAGATTCCTGCATGTACAGAGCCTACAGACATCTGTGTTTCTTTTGTAATAAATATTTTTATCTAGCCAGAAATGCAGAAAGGGTTTCTCAGGACTGTACTTGAATGTATCATAAGACTTCTATATCACAGAAAAATATCATTGTAAGTATTGCTTTGCAACTGGAAGAATGCAAAGTATTATGGGGTAAAGTCCCTGTGAGCTTCAAACTCCCATACCAGTGACACTCTTAAGTGTTGGGCATACAACTGCAGCCAGAAATGCCAATTCCAAGCCTCCAACAGACATGAGCAGTGCAAAGCATGATACTGACCCATCATGGGTAATTGAGATTTGTAACAGGAAGGAACGTTGAGGAAACAGAAACTCACCATGAACAAGCAGTACTTTCCTCCAGACAGAAGCCCAGGTCCCCAGGATTTCTATCTTCTCAGAGGACAGTTAGACACAAACCCTAAGCTATTAATACTTTTCTGCAGCCTAACATAAGGTTTTTAGTGAACAACAAAAACTACTGGTAATTTCTTGGAAGTTCAGGCATGAGTTCTTTGGGTTCAAATGGATGACACCAGAAGACTGAACAACAACTACTTACAAGGCCAATGATGTTTGCAGTGATGGTAGTGATGAGGAATTGGAGTGACCTTGTTTATATGTGGTTTGAGGAGAAGAGCTTGCTGCACTGTGTCAAACAAAACATCTCTTGCTGCTGCAGTATCCCAGGCATGGGGGTGTTCTGCAGTTATTGACCCCAGCCACTAAAGAAGTGAAGAGTCTTTGGAGTCAGCTCAGGCATTTGGGTTCAAGGCAGAGGTTGAAGAAAAGCCTGTCAGGTCTCTGGCACAGTCCAATTGTTGCATCTTACAGTTTGCTGCTATCTTCCCTGCAAAGAAGATTCCACCCAATAATACCTCAGGAAGGTGTACATTTCACTATCAGATGGCCACCTTGCCAGAAAAATGGGCTGCTTCAAGAAAGCCAGGTAATAAGCCACGACACTAGGAGAACTCCATTATCCCATCTGGATGTCTGTGGCAGGCAGTATTTCCACACTGCAGCATTTTACATTAATAAATCAATACTAATTTACCATTAATTTATTAATTTAAGAATAAAAAAGAATCAGCAGTTTCCATTCAGGAAGGCTCCCATCTGCCCAGCCAGGAGGGTGCTCTCCCCTCGAGCCTCCCTTCAGTCCAGCCCAGGGCAAGTACTGGGGCCATCCACGACAGTACCACCCACCTTCCCTCCCCACCGGGCTCTTCGGTGTTTTGGCAACCCCACCCTCTTCTCCAAGGGGAAGTGCTGTCCGGGCTGCCTCAAAGGTGCCCCAGCGTCAGCGCTGGTGCCTCAGACACGGCTCTGGACCGGCCCCACCCAGCCCCAGCTCAGGAGCCTACAACTGCCACGGTTGCCCCTGTGCACTGGCGGGGAAACCACAGGGAAAAAGGAAGGCTGAACGTCTTTCTCAGATTATTTCCTGCCCTTGGAAAAGTTTCCTAAGCATGAGGAGATGGTAAAGAGATCTCCCACTTTGCCCAGCTATCTGCTATTCTCTTTTTCCACTTCCTGGCAGGAACAATGTCCTTTTAACTTCAGTTTGAACACTTAAACATATTTTATCCAAAAATTACTCCAAACTGTTGCAAAATAGAAATGCAAATGAAGCCAAACCCATCCAATCTTTTCTTCTCTCCAGAAGTCACCTCTTAAGACATACCATTCAAGAAGCAGAGCCTTGCTTGCCTATGGCTGGAGATCCTGTGGTTGGATTCCTGGCTTTCAGGCCACATCTGCACTGGGTTGCTGGGAGAATTAAGCAACACTATAAAAGCTCAGCTTTCTCTGGAATAGGAACCCTCAGGGGTTAAACATGATGCATATGCATTAACATCCTATCTGCAACAGATTTTTGTTAGTTTTCCAGGCATCAGGAGCAGAGCTAGTAGCTGGATGTACACGTGGGTGTGAGTTGAGCAGAGAGCTAAAGTACCTACACCCTCCAGGCTGATGGGTAGCATAGCCCTGGCTGTGTGTGCGCTGCACCTGAGGACACAGGGCAGTCACCCGGGGGGACGGCAAGGTGGCATTGGTGCAGTTCCTGGAGACTCCCTGCACGCCAGTCTTTCTGCAGCACTGGAGTGGGGAAAAGGCTGGCACATCGGGCAACAGAAGGCTGGCACCAGTCCTAGGCATTCTTTACATTGCCCCTGTTAGCTTTTTCTTGCCAAGATTTTATCTTGATTTTTGTGCAATAAAATCATGTTAATAAAACTGGGAATGAATAGAAAGGCCCTAAGTCAATATTTGCATTTAGAAAAGGCTGGTTAGAACAGCTTAGGAATTGATTCTGATTTATTAAAGCACCTGTTCACCCAGGGAACATTTTAGCAGCAATCAATATGTAATTAAATCTTTATTGATGTTTTACAATTGTTTTGTTTCCCAGCAATTATAGTGATAGAATCAACTTCCCGTGGTTGTTACTTCTTTCCAGCTTTACTACTGATCTCCTGTGAGCATACTGGCAACTCACTTTACATCTCCTAAACTGTTATTAATAAATTGGGATCACAATCATAGTGAAACAGCTCTAATCCAGACCCACAGTGCTAAGCACAGGTCAACAAGAAAAAACAAACTCTGACCTGAGAAACCTGATAACAACAACAGGACCTCTGAGATTATATAAACACAAATGTTTTAGTGAAATCATCAGATAACTCTGAACTAAAATATGCTTAAAGAGCTGAGATTTCATTAGGCTTTTCTAGTCAGATTTTAGGTCCCTCAAAGCTGGGGTTGCTTTTCACTTGATGCCTGTCCAGCTTCTGGAAAAGGAGGTGGTGTGGGTGCAGTGGTGTGAATCATTCCTGTTCTCTGCTCCGGCAGTCACAAACTCCCATTTGGTCTTTCCGAAATAATACCCCAAACACAGAGGAACAGGTCATACTCTCACTGAAACCTCCTCACACCCTCCGGTCGGAGGAGTGCCTTGCTGCAGACCGCGCAGCCTGCGGGCTGTGGGCGGAGAGCCCCCGAGCCGGGCTACCAAGAGGGGCGGCGAACGCTCCTCTCCGTAGCAGGCTTTACAGCGGCTGGGAGCGAGAGCGAAGGGGGAAAGGGGGTAAATCCCGCCGCACTGCTCCTGTTCCTCGCCGCTCCCGCGGGGGCCGTGCCCAGGGACCGAGGCTTGTGCAGCGCCCGGGGCTGCGCGGGGTGCGCGGGAGTGCGCGGGGTGCGCGGGGTGCGGGGGGTGCGCGGGATGCGGGGGATGCGCGGGGGTGCGCGGGGTGCGCGGTGCCGCCGCCGGGCTGCGCGCAGGCGGTCCCCCAGCAGAGGGGGGTGTAGGCACGGCCTTCGCCGCAGCCCCCGCCCGGCCTCGGCGTGCCCCAACCGCCGCAAAAAACCCAAACCAAAACAAAACAGGGAAGGCTGGTCATCCGTATCAATTAGAACAAGTGACTGTGAAAAATCAAGCGGGTCTTTTGGCCAGCAGAAGGGGCACGCGATTCCCTGTCCCTTGGTGCTCTAGCCGGCCCACATCCCTCAAAAACTGAAAGAAAAAACCCCACCTTGATGCTCAGCCTAGAAACAGCTCATTTTACTCCAGGTGAGAAACTGGGATATCACTGAAAAGATAAGCACTTAAAGGGGCAGAGATTAAATCTCCTGTTCTCTGTGTTCACTAGAGGTGTGCAGATACCCTGACCCAAAGTCCCAGGTCTGTGTCCCGGACTCCCTAAGACCTAACACCTTTCGAACTCACCACTCTCACTGCACTAGTTTCTGCTAATCTCAGCAGCGCAAGGAAGGAAGCACCCCTCAGCCAAAAAACTCACCCACTTGATCAGAAAAGTTCCTTTACTGAACATCTCTTGGTAACTACACGTTTAAATGAGTTGCTTCCGGTGCAGAGAATAAGTGGTCAAGGCAGACCTGTGCTTCTCAAACCAGTTCATCCTGTTGTCTCTGTCTCACTGTCCACATTTGGGGCTTCACTCAGCCTGTGGTAGGTGCAGTCATGGGGGTTGGAGGCAATTGCCAAGAGAGTGCACTGACTGCTGAGAAGGTACTGTGACATTAGGAGCAGAAACAGGTCTGCTACTCACCCTCTAGTCACCAAAACCAAATCATCCATGCCAGTTTTGATTCCCCCATGGTCTGACATTGATGTCAGGATCTAAACTTGCTGGCCTTCACCAACAGACAAGCAAGAAGGAAATCAGGCACACAGCTTTCAACTTTCACATGCTTAAAACCAGCTTGGCTCTGCCATTCACTGCTCCCTGGGGAGCCCTCACTGAAGTTATGCAGATAAGGCTGCTAAACTAGTGCCCCTGGAACTGAATTCTCCATTCTAATCCATGCCCTAAAGCCTCATTATTATCCGGGATTCCTTCCAGACCCATCCTGCTAACATCAAATGGTCCATGCTCTACCAGCTTGTCCTAGAGAAATTAGCATGGCTTCAGGACAGCCCAAGCTTTGTAAGGTTGTTCAGACTTGTGAAACATCTATAGAGGGTTTAAAAGAACTTTTAATTTCATATCAAAGTGCCATCCTTCACAATGGGTTAAAATAGGAGGGAAATTTCAAAGAACAAAATGGAAACAGAAATTAACATTCCTCCTTGTGTTTGAAAAACTGTTGGGGAAGTGGATAGCATTCAATGTGTAATGAGCATCCACATCCTTCAGAGATCTCTGGAGATCTTGACCATTAACTTGATCTTCTTTTTCTCCCCCCTTGGATCAATGGAAAGATTTTCTACAAGTACATTTTCAAACCCTTGTTCACTGTTAATTTTCTCTCTGCATCCTTTTCAACATCTTCCTTCTAGAGTCTGTCAGTCACTGCCACAGAGATTTATCAAGGCTGTCTTGTAATCGCCACTGGTGTCATCCTGACAGGAGAAAAAATTAAAAAATAGGTGAGTATGGAAGTTCCTCTGCATGCTCCAAATGCTGACTTTGTCAGTCTGTGGAATATGCCCACACAGGAAAAGGACTTTGGAAAGAGCAAGCCAGACTTCAGCAGAGTTACTGCCAGCTGACACACCATCAAAAGTGAATGGAGAAATGAGGCATGTAGCTGCCACCTGAAATAACATTTATCAAGTCCAATTTTTTCCTTTGGAATGCAGGTGAGCAATTGATCAGGGTTCTGTCCCACTGAGCAGCACAGACAAAGTCAGCATAAATGAGAGCAAACAAGCCTGTTGTGTTCAGATTTTATGTACCTGGGTATTTGTGTAGCATCTCTTCCCTACAGGAAGGGAAAGGGCACTATAGTTAGCCCTGACACATGGCATTTTTTAAAAAGCCACAAATGTGGTCATTTTGGTCTATAAGCATTACACAAAATACTCACTAGATAAAAAAGAATTTGCTCCCTTCAAATGTTTTGTGACGACAGGTGGATGTTCTGTACAGAATGAATGTTCTGTACAGACCCTTGACTGATCATTAATCAACATGACAGACACTGACAGTGTCAATTAGAAGAAAGGCCCTTCATTATAGAACCAGACTTCCCATGGGGACTGCTAAGGATGGGGCTTCGGTGCCGTTTGTGCAGGGGGAGAGGAATGTCCCAGAGTCCTTAGGACAAATGGTAAAAAACAGCATTTCAGCCCCAACAGGGCAGGCACATTCACTCAGAGCAGAGACTCAAATACTACAATAAGCCTTGAATAAGTTCAGTTTCTAAACCTATCTCATCCTAGTATAGACCAGGCTTTCATCTGGGATAAGTCAGGTAAAATACAAGAGAAGAGAAAAGAAGGAGAAGAGAAGGAGAAGAGGAGAAGGAGAAGAGAAGGACAAGAGAAGGAGAAGAGAAACAAAAAAACCCCAGCACTGTTTTGATTTATATGGCACTGTCTTGAGGTAGTTAACGATAGCAGAGAGAGAGAAGAAAATGGCACATCAGTGTGGAATAGGAGTAACGCGAATGATTTATTTAATTTAGATTCATCTAGGAGCTCATGCAGTACATGAATACAGAGTCTGGGCCATGAGTAATCTGGCACAGTGTCTACTTGGGTTTGCTTGGTCCAAGTCACTAACAGAGCATACAATCTGACTCACCTTTCAGGCATATATGTCTCTCAAGGATGTGACTGTTAACTGGCCTAATGAAGGAGAGCATGATCATAGCAGAAATGACATTGTTACTGCAAACATGGAAATATTCCACAGTGCTGAACAGATTACGAATACATGTAATGGCTAAGAACCATCATATCAAGATTCTGCTTACCAAAATCATACTGGAGAGAGACTTTCCTGCAATACGCTGGAATTCAGGCTTTATAAGATTTAGGTCAACTTCACTTCGAGAAACAATCACCCTTATCAGAGTCCCATCGTCTGTGCCAGCCCCCTGGAATAACAGATATAGCAGTGTGTGATGTTAGTGGGTGTTCAAGGGATAAGCTGTGCAAATCAGTCCAGGACAGGAGGAGTCAGCTTTTAATCACCACTTGGCACATGTTCTGTGGTACATCAAGAGGTGGACCCTCTTCCTGGAGGGTCAACCCTCACACCCCTCCCAGGAGCCACTGTCAATACCACAAGCCCACCGTGGACGTGTGATGCAAGTTATGCACTTGTGAAGTGCAAAAGCAAACATGCTACAGAGTTGGACGTTGGCACTGAATACACATTGTCCTTCCGCAGCATCACCCATGCAGTGTTTGGCTTCAACCAATGTTGTTTAATCACTCACAGGAAAATGAGGATCATATTGATAACAAAGCAGTTATCTCAGCTTTCCAAAAGGTCGGGAGAGCTGACATCTTTTACATATCAGTTAAGTGTTATAGGGGCACAATCTGCAAATATGTTATGTGTCCCCACTTGGAACTCTCATTTTATACTGCCATTGAGAGAATTGCTTGCTAAAAAGAAAATATTGTGTTCCAGTCTATTAACATGGAAGGAAGACTTCACCATAATGAACCTCCTAGAAAAGTCTCTTCCAGAAGTTTTATCAATGTTTCAGAAAGTGGGGCTGGGCTCCTTGCAGATCCTTAAGCCAGAAAAGCCAGACCCCCTTGGTATCTCAAGATTAAAGGGTTCTTTTCTACCCAAGGTGTTTGAAAGGATTCTTCTTTCACTTGCAACAATTCAGTAAACCTGCTGAATTTCACCAAAAGCTTGGCTCTTCTAGTTTGAATTGGTGGAAGCCAGGTTACAACTTATGTCAGTATGAAGACAAGTGTGTTACAATGAAAAGGCTTACCTTTAAAGCATGGTACAGCCTCTCTGCAAAGTAGTAGCGGATGTTCCTGGTGCATTTCACTAGGCATACAAAAATGTTCAGTGAGAATCAATGGTAATTCCAGTCCAGGGCAGCAGGTGACTGAGATTCAACATGCCTTTCATTCATTCAGGGTGATCCTGGAATCTGAGTTTATCTTGCCCCAAAGGTACATTTTACTTCCTAGCAGATATCTTTATAAAGTAGATCCACCTAATAACAGTCAACCACTGCAGGAGAAAAGGCAGCAGACCAGACAAAGCAAAGGAAAAGGTCACCACTCTTACCAATAGCCAGCATGGCATCCTCAAGTGAACCTTGAGTTTCAGTCTTGATAGAGTCTTCTATGCTCTTACCAGCAAGTTTCTGGTAGTCTTCAAACACTGTTTCAAACACAAAGAACTTTAATTTTTTACCAAGTAACCTCCGAGGCATTTTTTGCCAGTATTTATAGACAATACTTGTGTGGCAATACGAACACACAGATCCCGCAAAAGACACATTTGCGCCAGCTTCAGGAGGCTTTAGTCAAAATCAGCTACAAAAATTGATGTTAACATTACACAAAGCCAAACCATTCATGGTTCTTGATTTTCTGATTTCATTTGAAAATGCAGTTTCAGTCACCTCAAGTTCATTTGGAAATCTGACCCTTCATCACTATCTTTAACCACAGAAATAAAGCAGACAAGAGAAAGTCAGGCACACCTTTGGTCTTGTGGTTGTTGATGTCATTAGCTTCAGGGGCCAAAATAAAATCAACTTAAATCTAGGACTATGCTTCTCTTGGCCCATGTACTTTAAAATTATGACAACACAGTTTGGGAAAGCTTATTATTTCAACCACAATTTTAAAAAAACAACTGAGAAAAGATGAGCAAAACACAGGTGCAGGTTCCAAGATATTTGAGTTCCCACATTAATGAAAGCTCAGCAACAGAGTCATTGTTCACCTTATACACTTTGGATACTGAAAGGTTCAGAAACATAGATATCTGTTTTTATTCCTAGCTTTCAGACTAACAAAGAAGGGAAACTGCTATGTAATGCAATGGACATCTTAATAAAGTTTGCTCAGCATCCAAGACCATCAACTCTCAAGACACTTTGGGGAAAGGGAATACAGAATAGACAGTTGGATACAAACTTCTCAACTCAGACTTAGTCTTTCTATTGAGAAAAAAAAAAGACCTGCAACAATTACACTCAAGTTTTAAAGACAAACAGGTACAGGCAGCCATAGCACAGAAAAAATTGTTTGGTGCCAAAGATTGGTTGCGTTATGACAACAACTAGACAAAAGTCAGTTCTTAAAGGCAGATACAGATAAAGAGTATAGAGACCACCTTTTTTTTTGTTTGTTTAATTTTTAAGTGACCTTGGGAGATTGAATTTGAAACACAAGGGGGAGCTGGCTTCCAGGGCATAGACACAGCCTCAGAAGATTTCAGCTTGAAAAAGCTCAGGCATACCTAATTTATCTCCAGCTAAATTTATCAGTTTAGGTCCAGCTGATTTACACAGTACTTGATATGCTTAGATTCAGCCAACATAACACAATCTGTTATGCCTCAAAACTCTTGAGATGACAAGGTCAGGTCTCTGCTGTATGGACAGTGGGGAGCTGAGGTCTCTCTTAGGTGGAGCAGGGTTAGTGTCTTCCCTCCCAGCACTCTCATGACCTCAAAACAACCTGAGACAGAAATGCAGGTTGCACCCCGTGATTCTCCAGCACTGAATAACCAGCTAATTTTTTTTTTTCCCAAAGGAACCCAAATTCAAGGGGATGTGTGTGTTCACCACATGCTCCTACTTAGTTAGGAAGGGACTCACTCACTTCTTGGGTTTATATAAACAACTATACCACCCAGTTATCACCACTGTATAGGGAATCCTGGATAAGCCACTTGATTTTCAGCAGAGCTAAGTCTTCATAATCTTTCACAGAAGCTGCTGGCAGCTTTCGGTTACTGAGTGACCAAGGTTTAGACAACAGGCTCAGGTGTTTATTTCTGACCACCCATATGTCTCATCTATAGCCCTACTTTTTCTTTCTGTCTAGGGTGATTTCTAGTTTCAGAGCCTTGGGAGTGTAGTATTGCCAGTGTGGGCTCTGCTCCATACCTTTCATTAAGTGTGTGGCACTCCTTTTGCACAAGATGGTGATGAACTGTATCTCATCAGTGCCCCGTATCTTCTCTCCAGCAGCATAGAGAGTCTGTAATTTAATTCACAATTATTAGAGAGATGTTCTCCGTGTGCAGCTGGTAAAGGAACAGAGTTTGGCTGAAGGCTTGGCTGGGGTAAAGGGGTTTGGAGTAACCAAGAACACCATGTGAAACAGAGCCTCCTAGAATGGTTGATTATAAAAACCTTTGTGTCTTCTAGACAAATTGAAGCAGCCACTATCACCATCCTTTCCAACCCTCCTGCAGCAGCTGGAGCAACCAACAATACTCTTGAGGTTTCTTCCCTTTTCTTTCCTCTTCCACTCCACCCTACCCAAATACTTTCACATATCAATAGCAACTGAGCCAAAGCCCAGGGCTCATCACTCCTCTTTGGAAAGGCAAAGCTCAGCAGCGCAGGCAAAATTGCAGAACCCTGAGTTACTTGAAGGTCACTCCACCCCAAACTATTGTGACTCCAACCCTCTGCTGACCACGACACTGCTGCTCAGTGAAGCACTCTGAAGTTCAAGAAGCTGGGAGTGCAGGCATGTCATTGATCACAGGCATTTGAGAGTACCTCTGCATCCTGGAGAGCCAGGGCTGTGTCCACATAGAGAGTGGCATTGTCCCTCTCACCCTATGAGCAGAAAAAGAAAGGTAAGGATTTTGTCTCATGAAGATCCTTCCACAAATAAGGATCAGAGCACCCATTCTGGGCAAAGATCAATTATCCTCTCAGGTATCTATTTCTGCAGAGTACTAGAGCAATAATATTTCAGACAGCACAAATTCTAACTGTTTCACTGAAAGGCACTGAAATCAGTCATATGAAGCAGGGTAAAAACATTGCTCAGTTATTCTGCGACTAGGCAGGAAAATTCAAAAAATGTGACAGGGTAAATGTATCCAAATGCACTCAGCACTGAGGGCACAGACCCTGGAAAAGTGGTGACTCATAGTGGAGGGGCACTGTTTTGTAAGACCCTTGTAGAGTAGGTGCTTTACACAAATGTAAAAGTGAGGTGTCTCCCTGCGGCAGAGCTGGCTGTAAGTTGCCGGCTCTCTTGTTGCTGCTAAGGGAGGGAGGCTTCCCTGCTTCAGTCACGTGGAAACGGAAACAGATCCAGCCCAAGTGACATGGTTGTCTCTGCAGTTTCTCTGGTGATCATGACTGCATTGGCCCTCCTATTCAATGCTTTCTCTGAAGAGAAAAATGTGAAGATCTTCACACCCTCATTTCTCTTCTCTAGCATTACCTGAAGAAGGCAAACCAGAATCTGTTCTAAGTAGCCACTTGTTTCCGATTTTATGTCTTCTTCCAGATCAGAACCGTATTCTACCCAAGGGAAAGAGAAGGACAAGGGAAGGATTTGTTATATAAGTGAAAGGGTCAAGATATTACCAGTAACCCAAGGACACACAATAGCCTGACACTGGTCAAGGAGGTCATTAGGGTAAAAACAAGGCTGAGATCAGCTCACCCCCTTAGTGATACCCAGGTCAGCATTTGCATCCAGCTGAGTCACTAGCTCCCCTGGTGTCCAAGGAATAAACCCAGGGCTAACGTTAGAGGTATAGTTGAAGGGACAAATGAGAGAAAACACTTACAAATACATGTTTGCTAAATTCCCATCTATTTAATGGGGAGAAAAAAACCCAGTGCACAGCTATAGTTTTGTTTCTGTTCTGACAATACCCTTTGCGGCCAAACTAAACCAAATTTGTGATTTGCTGACCCTTTGCTGTAGCTGGATGAAGACCTGGAAAGGGATTTTCAAATTCTCTCAGCATAGCCATGTTCTGTTTGCCAGCTGAAAGCAGAGTTACGTTGCACCTTCTTGCTTTGTAAAAGCCATCTTCCTGCTGACAGTGCTAGCTGGTACCGCCACCCCTGCCGTGCAGTCAGGCACATTGCTCTGACCATGGAAATCCGAGCCCCAGGCACTCACCTTCTTTGTAAGCCTTGATTATCTCTTTGATCTGCGCTTTCGTCCGAGATGCCAAGATCTCTATGATAACACCTTCACTGGTTCCCACACCCTTTAATAGAAAACACAGTGGAGAAATAAAGGTGGAGAAAGGCACCTAGTCATGGAGAGTGATTTATTGCTAGAGAAGTATAGTGAAGGGAGGAGTTGCATGGCAGCAAAGTGTCAGAGGTGTGTGCTGAGCTGTAAGAAATTGTCCTGATGAAAAGTGGAGACACATTTGGTTTGAGCATGGTTTCTTTTACTGAGGTGCCTAATTTGTAAAGGATGACTTTATGTAACCCTGCACTTCTGTAATGCATTTCTGGAGTCAGAGTTCAGATGACAGACAGCAGTACAGGGATGTGGGGAGATCAATGCTTGGCTGGTCAGTCCATCTTTGTACCATTTTAACAGACTATTCTACATCTGAAACTTGTAAAGATACAGTACCAATAGGTGGGATCCCAGCTAACCCCAGCCTGGCCCTTGTACCACCTCCTTGATTCCTTCAGGGTTACATGGCTCAGGTGGGGTGTCAGAGCAGCAGCTTTGGGTGTGAATGTAGTTTTGTTGTTGCCTTCCCAGGCTCTGTGGGTCTCATGTATGTACAGAAAATTTCTTATAACCAAAAATATTAAAGCAGCATTTTCCCCCAGAATATGCATTAATAGTATAATTAAGCATTTCTCAAAGGCTACTGCTAATAACAAACTTAACCCTATAACAGTCCAGTTATTAACACTTGCACTGTTCCAGGAAATTAGCACTGTATTTGTGCTACCACTTACATATCAGCACACAATTTGCTTACCTTCATGGCATCATACAGCTCCTTGGCATCATACTTGAAAGGGGGGTACATGAGAGCTACAATGAGCCTCTCAAAGTTGCCACTCAATTCAGACTTCAGACTTTCAATCAGATCCTGTTAAATGCGTATCACATGGTTACATAAACAGCCTCACAGGATTTTTTTACTGCGTGTGCTGCTTCCATCCCCATGGCCCAAATAATGAAGCTGAATGACCGCATTGTGTTGATAGATCATTAAGAAAGGTCCTGGGACTGAAAATAGGCACCTAACTCTAAAATGGGGTTTGTCTAGGTCCTTACACATTCCCTGTTTTCTTGATATTCAAGCTTTCTCAATAATTAATCCTGCAGCAAATCTTCCTCCACCCAGCTTAACTCACTAGGCAGAACCAGGCAGCTGGAGGCCTTGAACTGAGCAAGGGTGTCGCTTGATTCCCAAAGCCTGCATATAAACTTGCATCCAGGACATCTGCAGAATCAGGAACGCAGTCTGCTTCAAACTTCCATTTCACTACAATCCAGGTTTTCCTAGGGTGTGACTCTCTCTGTTTTAGTGGGATGCAGGCATTCTATTTATTCATTGTTCCATACTTGCCACCTCCATATTTGCTTCCCTTTCTGAGGCCCTTACATGGCAGTCCCCTTTCCAGCAAGGGTCACCGGAGACTCCAGAGTAGGGCTAGGAGTACAGGTTGCTGGTGGAAAAGTTTTCCCAGTAAAAGTAAGATTTTATCAAAAAGACAAAGAGAGCCACAGGAAAACATGGTTGTCAATAACTACAGAATTTCCAAACAAGTGTAATTAAGTAAGCCTTTAAATTGAACTTTCTTTACATTTAAAAAGGCCTGAAACAAACCAATATTTTACTCAACATGTCACTTAGAAAGGTATCAATTTTTGTTACAGCTTCAAATCAATAAGAAGCCTCACTTAAAGTTAGAATTGATTTTTAAAAAGTATTTCTGGTTAAAATGCATTTTACAAAAAAAATTAAAGTCTTTGTGAGAAAACCTTTTTTTCTAATCAAAAATTATTTTTACACATTCATCCCAGACCTTATAAATACATATTAATCTACTTATTTGCAGAAGACCTGCATATTGTTTGCATCATGCTTTCAGGATGAACTGTACACCCATTTACTACGTCCTGCATGCAGTAAACCAGAGATTGAATATGGCTTAGTTTTGGAAGAACCTTTCCAAACTGCGCTTTGAAGGATTTGGCAATCTCTTGACGCTGCATATTGCTCCTCTTGGTTAGGACATCAATTATAGCTTGTTCATCAGTCCCTGTGGAGAGCAACAATAAGTCATAAGCACAGCACACAGAATAAGCTGAGACTAGTCCAAAATCCCAATTTGAGTATTCAGACAACCTTGTCTAGTTCATTGCCTTTGCGCAGAAGTTTAAGTACATACTGAGGAAACTTTCATTTTAATTTTTCACATTAAAAAAAAAAAGTCATACCTCTGGATGCAAATTTCCTGAGGAATGGCCTTCAACTTAGCAATTATAAGCAGAACATGGAATTTACATATATGGCTGGAGTCAACTCACCAAGCCCTTTCATGGCCTTGTACAGAGTCTGAGCATCAGGTGTAGGGTCAAAGTTTAAAGCACCTGCCACAGATCTGCCCTCTGCTTCACTCTGAAAGAAGAAGAAAAGTACAGGACTTTTCAGCACCGATTTTCATCAGCTGAAGAAAAAAGTATTTGAAAAGTACATTAATGCTATTTATTGCTTGCACATGGGGAAGGCACAGAAAATAGGAGAGACTGGTTCAAAGTATCTCGGCAGAGCAAAAGCAGAACACAAGTTTCTCTCCAAAGAGAACACAGCTTTCCCATCTCCACCTGCCTGTACCAGCCTTTGACTGTTGGCAGAAACATGAAGTGCAAAGCATGGCTGACAGTTCTGCGAGTGTTGTGAGGTGCAGGCAGTCTGGCAGAAAAAGCACAGACTGCAGTAGACTGGACGTTCCTATTCACCCCTAAAATACAATGCTTCACAGCATGGATGCTATTGTGTCATACTGCATTTCTCAGTGGGTTGGTGCAGGGTAGTTTTTAGACAGTTTTTTAATTTCCTTGGTCTCACAGACCATTTTTCTAAGTAGCTGCTGCTGCATTTCTGCACAGCTGGTTTCAAGAAGGAATCATCTCCCCTGGAGAGATTTGGGCCAAGAGACTACTTTGAAGGAAGAGATCCAGCTGGAGGAGTGCAGGTTTGATGTTTGTACCTGTACCAAGGGCCAATGACACAAGAATCCTCCTGACAGACCCCTAAAGCACCGACAGTGCCAGAGTTCCAGGGCAGAAAGACACACTGAGACTTATTCTAGTCACCACAAGGCAGCAGGGCCATCAAACAGAACCCAGGTGTAAGAGCTTCAGTTTAACAAAGCTGTTACTCAAGGAAATGGCTTGAATATATTGTCACATGTATCTCAAGCTGGTCCTATCAACACGGGAATTTGTGGTGGTTATGCATGAAGAGTCATCACCACTTTATTACAATAATAGACACAGTTTTTTAAGTTGGAAATGACTATATTCTCATAAATTTACTTTTAGAGGTAGGGTTAATATTGAACTAATGGTATCAGTATGACCTGATGGATATTTTAATGGGGATGGTTTCATAGTGAGATAAAAATCAGAGCTTACAAACCAGAAGGAATCACTGTGGTTGTCCCACCTGACTTGCATAACATGGATCACCAAATGCCACCCACCAGCCTCCTGCTATGATGCAAATCCCCTTGGCTTTTATTTCCTGTGTGAAAGAGTAGCAGTGGATCCAGCTGGCATGTTTGCCTGCTGGCCCCTTTGCCAGCCACGCTCCAGGAGCAGTGACAAGCAGCCAAGAGGCAGTGACGAGTATTGAGAGAAGCAGTATGTTCAGCAATCAGCAGCACTTGGAAAAGTTTGCTTTACAGCCAGCACAGAGACAATCCTGCATTACCACACCTTGCTCCCAGCAGAAAGAGCAGCTGTGAAGCAAATGGTGTCAACAGGAAACTTCGCAATGGATGCAGCTTTGAATGCAAATGATCACTGAGCACCAAGTTTAAGGCAGTGGTGAAACTGTCACTGCAGAAAAAGCAGTGACAGACCAGGTGGCATTGCCACCTCTAACAGTTTGTCTTTGTCCTAAAAGAAATTGGCTGAGCTTGCAGGACCATTTCAAGTGCTCCTTTTCTAGCCCTCTGTTAAGACAGTCAGCACCACCACAGCTTCCCTGGAAAGCAGGATAGACTCATCCATCTGATTTTGCTCTGAAAAAGATGGTCAATCCTCTCTAGCTGCATGCAAGGACCATGTAAAAAAACCCCCAAACATTCTGGACCCACGCCTGGTGACTCAGAGAAAGAGGGAGTACAAAGCTGAGCTTTCATTTGGAGGCAGTGGAAACAAATTAAACAACGATCTTTTTTGGTACTAATTCCAATAAACAGTTACAGCCCTTCCTGGTCAAGTAGCACACTCGTGACTCACTCACACACCTCATTCTCTGTGTACATAATTGTTGCAGCAGAGGTACAGTCACATCAGCTTTTCAGAGAAACCCTGTTCACTTTGGTCTTGTTTCCTGGTTGAATTGATCCTGCAGCTACCTAACTACAACTACTCGAGGCATTTGTGTGATTCTCACGTAAGCAACTGGCATGAAAGCAATAGAGGCAGCATATCTTACAGCTGATGCTTTGAAAAGTTTTACCTATAAATGAAAGGAAGGAGGTGTAAAAGTTTTACTACCAAAATATTTTCAAACTTAAGCAATAGCTTTTTGAAAAGCTGGAATTTGGGGACAGGTTGGGTTACTGTTTGGGGTTTTTTTCAACTGAAAGTTTCTGAGAAAGTTTCACATTTTTCATTCCTTTTGCCTTTGAACTGTACTTTTTATGAAGGGTTTAGGAAACCAAAACAATTCTTCCCCATCCTTCCTTGGACTTCTCATTTTCTTCTCATGCCTCCAACCCTACAACACCAACTGGTAAGACGTCACTGGAGTTTAAGGGCTTTTCTCCTCCTTTTCTCATTCTAAGTTTGCAAATTATTTCCAGCTTGGGGGTAGCAGGGAACAGATCATCCAAAAGGGAAAAAATTAAGTGAGAGCTACTCCAAGCATGGGAAAACCATCTATTTTTTTATTCTAAACTTCCAAAAGGAAATAGCGAGCCAGAGGGAACTCAGCAGAAAGGAAGATTACAATTTTAATTTTTTTCTGGGGGAAAAAAAATCATGGTATATAATACTCCTCCTTTTGATGTCTCCAGCAGGTCTCTTCTAGGCTTTGGCTTCTATCTATAGAGGAAGTCGGGGGGTAGAGCTGGCCTCCCACAGAGGTGAATGGGGGAGCTGCTGCGGCTGGCACATCACCAGAGCTACCTGCTGCCTGGCCTGAGCCAGACCCTGCGGCTGCCTCAGCACCCCCCTGAGCTTCCCCCCATCCTGCCACATTCCTCTCAAAGCCACAGGCGTTTACAAGAGAACATACACAGCATTTCTGGCTCCTGGCAAACAGACAGGGTGTTCAAGGACACGTTGTTGTTGCAATATTAAAAACCCACCAAAGATAGACATTGTGGCTTGACTGTATCTTTCTCTGGGACCACAGCCTGCCAGCACAACAGGGGCCAAAATGGGGACATGCCAGTGCCCTGAACTCAGTGCCACAAGAGAAGGGAGCAGACAAAGGGCCTGCAGCTTGCAGACCTCGGCTATGTAACTTCGCTGTTCCACGTTTCCATCTCCCCATGAACACAGCCACACAAACACCCCCAAACAATCTCAGCTGAGGATCCAGAGAGAGTCTGCTCCTCTTCTTATAGCCAGCAATCATAACACCTTCCTTCATCAATGTTTTTGAAGTGGTGAATGCTATTTTACAGCCAGAAAAATCATAAATTGGTCTTGCTGATTTTTAAAGGAAACTTTTCCACACAGTGCCTGATGCAACTTCTGAATTACCTTATTATAGTGCCACAGAAACTCAGGGTGTCAGTATATCCTTTACTTACCCAGGCTTTCCACCACGCCATTGCAGTCTCAGTAGTGATACCCAGCCTGTTGGTGAAGAAAACCACACATATCACACCTCACAGTTTGGGAATCTGAGATTTGAAGGGGGATATAGGGAGAAGAGGAAGAAACAAAAGTTCTTTTCAACAAACTTACCGCAAGAAAAATGAAATAACTGTACTCCTCTGGAAGCCTGTTCCCTCTGGAAGCCGCAGAATGTAACTGGCCTCTCAGTTAGGCACACGCAGGTATAAAGCATCCTTATCTACAAATTCCACAGGGCAACACCCTCAGACATGGCTCAACCTGTTTTTAATATATGATCTCACAGGTCGAGTTGCTTAATAAACGAGGCTTCCCTTGTGAGGAGCCCTAAATTCAGCCTTGTTGACTCACTGTAATTTTTCCACTGCTTCTCCCAATACACACCCTTCCCTGCTAACATTTTGGCCTCTGGCAGAGACACAACATGCAAATTACAACCAGGTAATTTCTCAGCATAAAACTCCACTGAGACGAGATGAATTCTGCTACAACACAATAAGCCACTCATTATTACCTACTCTTTCCAGCTCTACCAATCTGGAACACTCCAAAACAGGACTCTAGAAACTTAACAAACCCTTCTCTAACTCCCTTCCTCCAAAAACCTGTTAAAAAAACCCCAAAACCAAACAACCACAAAAAGTCCAAACCAAACAAACCACACACCCAGATACACTTCACACCATCCATGTCCTGCACCTTACAGTGAAGCTCAATAAAGCATCAGATTGTATAGAGATTTAGGAGGTCAGCCCCATCCCACACCTACACTTCCACAGCATGAGTCACAAACCATCTCTAGGGCAATGTAGGACCAACACATCCAAGGCTAACAACTTTGAGTTATGACAATTCCAGCTAAGTGTCATAGGGCTTGCACTAGCTGCTGTGACATGTTAAGGCTTAGGAACTGAGTGAAAACCTTTTCTTCTTTCAAAAGAAAAAATTAAAAGACCTGAAGAGCTCTTAGTGCTTTAATTTGGAGAAATGTTTCTGTGAAATCATATGAAATACCTTATGGTTGTAGCAATATTTTCCTGTCTAGACTTTTGTTAGACTCCACCCATGCCAGCATTTATTTATTTATTTGCCATGGAAAGCTGCCCTGATGGAAACATTTCCACCAGCTATATCTTAACATTTGCTATATAGGAGCTTTGTGCCCTCTCACATTTACAGACCCACATGGGATGCTGGGTAAACACCAAACTATGGGCCTCTCTTATTTCCTTCCCACACACTGCTATTTCACTTAAATCAGAAGGCTCCTGATGGCCTGGGAAGTTGCCCTGGCTATTCCCAAGAGAACAAGCTGGGCCAGCTGCTCCTGCCTCCAACACATCCATCATAGGGCAAGGGCAAGTTGAGAAGGAGGAGGCATTGCCCTTGGTATAATAAGCGTGCTGCCAGGTCTGCAGTGGCTTTGTCCTTAGTCACGTGTGAGAGGCAGGTTGATCAACAGCACACAGCAAGGAGAGCTCATGTGTGGTCCTCCAGTCCTCCTCCTCTGGGAGTAAGGTGCCTTTGCAAGCAGGGTGCATTTTGCTGGATCACAATATTTGCTGCCTTTTCCCCGTGTTGGGATTTAATTGGGTCAGCCTGCCATGGAGATAAGCTTTCTTGAGGACTCCAAGGACAAAGAAGCCCTTCTAGACAGAAAATCACAGAGTTAGAGTAAAAAAACAAAGATCACAGAAAACTGAAAAAGTCCAAGGGATCATTCTTGCCATCATGAACTAAGAAGGCTGTGAAGGGACAAACCAGGGGATTTTAATGCATAGAAACACTTTTAAAAAGTGTTTTTAAAAATCAGTATGGATGGGCTAGGAAAGGTCTGGAGAGCCTTAAACCTGCAGGAAGGTTGCACAGTCTTAATACAGACCAGAGCAGTGGGCACTCACAGGCCAGTGGGGCAGGAGGCAGACACTACAGCCCAGTACCCCTTTTGCTTGTGCAAATATAGTTAAACTGAGCAGCTGTAAACACGAACAGATTTGTCATCATTGCACTTCTTGTCCCTCCCTTAGCACTTGTGCTGAGTGAGCCCATCTGTGGTTCATGGACTTTACTACTGTGTACCAGAGACACACACAGCTGTTACAGCACCAGCAAGCAATGCAAGGCACAACCTCACACACAGCTCAGTGATTACCCTCAGGAACATGCAGCTTTTTAGAAAAAGGGCAGAAGATGATGCATGGGCTCTCCCAAGCCCAATTTTCTCACCTTGCCACTGCCCCCCAGTCCAGAGGCCATACTTGCATTTCAGGTACTACTCTTGGAAAGTGAACCCCAAATGCATTAACAAGACTGTCTAGAAACTCTGCTCAACATAATATTAAGGTGGTTAGAATTTGTCTCAGATGGTGATTGTGTTTGCTTGCACTGTAGGGTACTGTGGTACCCCACAAAATACAGCCATCTCTCAGCTATCTGCAGGAGGACTACCTGGGCAGTGGGGCAGTCATGCCACAGAGTGTCTGCACAGTGACTCTCAAGCCTCATCCACAGGCCTCCTCTGGGCTTTCAGAGAGTCCCTGCTCCTGCTGATTTGCCCAGCACAGCTGTCAGCCAGCAAGAGTGGGCAGCAACCTCCAGAAGAACATCTTGCACCATACTCAGCTTTGGTCGGTGCATTTTTTAGCCATTTAACCCAAATCAATTTTCAGCTAGACAAAATGCAGCAGGTACCAGTATATTTAGCTTTTCTTGACTCCGCCCTTGGGACTTTCCAAGCTTGAATCAGTGACATTAGAGTTCCCCCTGATACGTAGTCAACCAGCACAAAGGAAATCATAATAGAAATCGCAAGCAGGATTTTTAACAGATGGGTGCAAATAGTCTTAGAAAGGTGCATGACTGACATCGCTTCAAGAAGTTTTTGCTACCTGTTAAACGCGGGCTGTTCTGTTGTAGGTTGAATGACAGCAGTCTAAGGGATGCTCTAATTTAGATTGAGGATGACTTAAGTCCTCTCGGGTGCAGAGGCAGCCCCTTTTCCATCTATGCATTTGTGAAGTCTGGCCCTATGCCTGGAAAGTGTCAGGACAAGAGCTGACTGCTTTGGAACATGAAAGCCTATGGAAACCAGGTTCTCAACTGCTCAGCAATTTCCTTTCATGGCTTTCATTTCTAACAGAGTCTTTCAAGACTAACAAAACCAGCACAGTCCATTGGGAATTTCATCCCAAAGTATGCATTTGTTTGTTTTTTCAGCCAGGAACTTGGAAATCAAGTGGAATCATTGAGGAAACAGCCGACCAAACACAGAGATACACTGTTGGGCAAAGCAATAATACTATAATCCTATAACTACTAAAATTGGAAGAACTAAGAGCACACCCCTTAGACCAAGCAGGAGAGAGGTATTCTGCTATATGGAACAGACCACTTTCTCCCATCCAGTTGGTAAGCAGTACCATGTAGAACTGTAGCTCTTATGAGGACCCAGTTCAGCAAATGTCAGAATTATTTTTTTAATGCATCAAAGAAATCACCAAACTCACATAGTACTGTGCTTTCCAGATCTGAACATTACCCCTTATACAAGTCTTTTAGCTCTACACCCATTTCTAGAGCACTTGGCTCTACCTTCCAGTCCCTTGCCCCAGCAGCTGCCGTGCTTACACACAGGCTCACACTCTCACTGTGAAACCACCATAGTTTCATCCTGCAGATTTTAAGCCATTGTGTAAACAAGCCCAGAGACCAGGCATTACCTTCTGCTATTCCTTTTTTTTCCCCTCTCCTTCCTTTTCTTCCTGTTTATCACTACTAATCACCTCACTTGAAATCAGATCTCTAAATGGGAGAACTGTGTAAATTTGCCAGCAACCCAATCCAAATAAAGTTATTTATTGTCCGTTTATGAATGAGGTGTGAGCTGGGTGGGGAAAAGGGTCAGATGGGGAAGGCAGCAGTTTAGAGCAAGGAGAGCATCTGTAATACAAAAATAAAGTTGCTCAAGCCTAGAAGAAAGTGTACTCACCTACCTGGCAGCTCACTACTCACCCTGCCTTTTCCTCTTGTGCCTTTGAACCATGTTTCACAGCAAAAATAACCTCAAAATAGGTTTATTTCCATTTGAAAATAATTTTCAAAGCTTAATTTTTCAAGTTTCCTGTATTACTGCAAGAAGCTATGAGCCAAGGATCATAAGAGAAATTTCACATCTGTATGTTGTGGGGGATGTCCAATCACAGAAGGAGCAATAAAGATTCAGGGCCTGATTCTCCTCAGCACCCTGGTATCAGCAGTTACAGCCCATGCTGTAGGGTCTCTGCCCAGAGGTTTGCAAAGTTAGTGAAGGGTCTGTTGACTTTGCTTTTTGGAGTAGCTTTGCTGCCCAGGGTCCCTCTGCTGCAGGGGGGAGAGTCAGGGCGAGGCACTAACACTTGCATTGCCTCTGCTCTGCCACTGACTCTGGCTGAGCATTTTTCTGCTCATTCCTTTCTTAGCTAGTGCTGGTGCCAAGGAATTCCTCCCAGTTGCTCTAACAACCGTTTCCCACACAAAGCAGGGAATTGCTGTACTTGTTTAACCCCAAAGGCCAATAAAGAAAGCAGCCTCTGAATCAAAACGGTCAAAGGCAGCTCACCTGAGTTGATGGATGGATATGACAGATGCCAGGAGTTCACAGGCCAGCAGAGGGTGGTAGGCAGCATTCAGGACGTCTTTGGATGCCTCGTCTGTGAATTATTTTGTGCATGTGCCTGTCTGCCTCTGTGGGGATTGTATTTTGTGTACTCCTTGATGGAATAAGTACAGGTGTTTGTTTGCACACAGTTAAACACAGTCCTGCTGCGTGAAATGACCCTGTGATGGAGACTCACATGGAGCAACCTAAGAGAGAAGAAAAAAAAGAGAAACATTTTCTCATATCCCTGCGTGTGTCTGAGTCCAGACGTTTGTAGCAAGGCAGCAACATACCCTTTTCTGCTTGCAGTCTCGCAATTATTTTTGTCAGAGCTAAGCAAGGCCCATGGCCTTTTGGTTGATTTTAGTTCCTCTCCCACTGCTGCGGAATTGCAGTGACACCACTGAAGTCAGTGTGCTCATGCCAGTCACACAGGTAACACTGCAACTGGTATCCAGATGTCTCTTGGTGGACATAGAAAAGGCATCTTTAAATCTTGACAAAAGAAAACAAAAGCGAAGAGACATGAAGCATTGCTTCCCTCTCCTGGGGACACGGCTGCTGAGGCCAGATCCTGGCAGAGAGACATCACGGACTTCGCTTGGCTGCAAACACATCGACAGGCTATATTTACCCTATTTCCTGCTGCTGAGTTGGGGCTGCTCCTGCACTACCAAAAATACTGGAATGTCAAACATGAGTCACATGCATGGCCAGCACCAGGAGCCTCTCCAGCCTCTTCCCTCTGCCCCAGGGGTTGCTGCAAAGGTACCCAGAAAGGAAAGCTGGCAGCTGCTGAGAGCAGTCACCATAACTACAATTACTGAAACTGCCTGGCCAGGAGTGCTGAGATGTAGTGTTCAAACTGCCAGAGCTGGGCTCTGTCCTTGCAGCAAGGGAAACTGAGGCACAGATGGAGGGCAGAGAAACAGCCATAGCTTGATTAGCCCACACTAGCCTCACAGGAGGGAAGGAAAGGCTTGATGTTGGCTGTGCCACCCCACAAAAACAACTGTGCAGAGTTGGTGAACCCAGAGGTGCTCCACCAACCCCCCCGAGCCCCTCTTGGCAAGCTGGCTACAGCTCAGATGCTCAGTGAGCAAACAACCACCACCCATGTATGGCACAGGAAAAGGAGAACAGGGTTCATGAGGGATGCAAGAAACTCACTCTCCAGATAAAACTTCCAGGAGACCACAACAGAGACACTGCCTGAGACCACCTGGGAAGCATCCTGCCTTTTCTTCCCGGGACGAGCTGGATCCAGCTGGCCTGGGTTAGAGGCAGATCTGCTCCTTTGCTCCTGTGGTAGGCTGGGAGGGAAATGAGCTATTTCATCTTTTGATTTGTGAGTCACTTCAGCAATGCAAACCATTCGTATTGGCAAAAATAGAGAGCTGGGAAACTAGAGCCTGCAGAGCTACAGTTTCTCCCTATCCACATCTTCCCCTAGAGAAAGGGTAAGTGCTTCAAGGCACAAGCAGTCCCTGGCCATACCCACTAGCTTGGGAAGAGACAGAGCCCACTGGGGTCTCTGTGACTGTCCTGGTGGATGGGCTGTTACTCCTGGTGTCTCAGACACAGGCTGTTTGCATTCCTGGAGCAGGAGTCTCCTGGTGAGCTATAGTAGAGCCAAGTCTACTGTCTTGATGATGATGGCTTGCAAGGGTATTTACTACCTTCTGAAGGCGTCTGTCTGCTGAGGACATTGTAGCATTGCCCAGTTGGAAGTAGCAGCCTCACTGATGTGTTGGAATCCCCTTATCACTGAAGATCACAGCACACCACACAGGTGAATCAAAAATCCAGAAAAGGATAGAAAAAACCTCCCAAAGCTGAACCAGGACCAACCCCTCCCCCTAAGCACATTCACTGTTAACTAAGCTGTTCCTGATGCACAGGGGAAGAGAGGCACAAAGCAGCAACAGTTGTGTTTTTGAAGAGAACGAGCTGCCACATATGCTTGCCATATTTTTCCATTGGTTTTGATTGGCCAAATATGCCTGTGAGGATGAAGGGGAATCTTGGGACTCCTGTTTCCACCTCAAAACATCTTTCCATGTGCTGAAAAAAATGGAGATAGAAAACATTTGAGGGCATTAAGTATTTCACCCTAACAGTGCATGAGGTATGATCAGTAAGGAAAGAGTTGCTGTATTTAGTAACCTGTGGCAAACACATTTATTACATGTGGCTGTCTTGACAGCCATGTTCCTGTGTTCTCTGGAAAAACTCATGCTCTAAATCCATATCCCTCTGCCATCAGAGGGAAAAGTGTATACCTCGACTGTGAGGTGTTCTGGGTCACAGCACGTCGGGTGTTTCTGCAGGGCCCCTATTTGTATCATGAAGGAACAGACAGCCTGTGCTCCAGAATTATGGCCCAGAGGCTCAGCAAGATGCAGAACCCCAGCATGGATGAAGGGCAACTCAGCTGCTCCATGGCAGTGATAGGCTGGTGTGAGGAGAGCTCACTTTAGTGAGTGAACTCTGAGACACAGACGGGGTTATCTAAGGACCTCCAGTGAAATATTTACCCATGCAATCCTGCATCTCTGAAAGCTTAAAAGGAAACATTTCTCAACCTGTGTCACATGCAAAATCTTTCAGTAGAAAACAATTATTTCAGGGAACTTTTTAATCTCATTCATAATCTCACAGTTCAAGGTGCAGTCCGAAATCACAGTAATACCTGGCTAGGAAACTCCAGTGCAACCTCCCAATGCAGTGAAAAGGAGGGTCCCCCAACGTGCAGGAAAAGGGGAAATTTGTTGCAGAAACAGATAAAACTTGAGATGAGTCCTGTCCCAAAGGGCAAAGCACATTCACAGAGTAAAGATCAGACAACTTCCAGCACAGGCAACATGTTCTGCCTGTGGTTTCTTAAGGAATGGGAGGAGAGGGGGAAAGAGCATTTTTTCAGTTCCTGGCTCAAGTTGTTGAAGCCAGTAAAATTCTTGTTGCTGACTTCCATGCAGCCAAATAGGGTATGTTGGTGTATGTGAACATGTAAATGCCACTTCTGAGACTGTGAAGTACATTTGACGAAAGATTCTAAATCAGCACTAGAGGCTACTTATAAAGTCCATAACCAAAGATGTGGATCTGCACATTCCCAATCTTTGGGAAAGTTCAGGTCAAATCTGAATTTTGTTGTCTCAGACTTGCATTAACCTAATCAGCCACAGCTGAAGCCAGTGTTGGGTTTTTGTTAATGCAGAATAAAAATGCCCAGAGTCTTGGCTCCAGGACTGCTTTTGTTTATCTGCTCTCTTCTGAGAGCCCGAGCCTGCTTTTGGAGTAAGAAGCAGATGGAAGAACAAAAAAGAGCGAAGGCCACAAAACTGTACTGGGTGACTATTGTCTTGCTGGCTTGGGGAGCTTTTTATCAGAGCCCCTGACTCCAGGGGCACAGCTCCAGGCTGAGAATTTCAGTTCCCATTAGAAGCACAGCCAGTTGGAGCTGCCCAGAGGGAAGGGGATGCCTGAATCAGCCACCATGCAGCTCCCACCTGCTTTGCCCCCATGAGTTCATGTGGCTACCAGAGCCCCAAAATTCAGTGCTGGCTGTTTTTTGCAGATGAGGCTCCCGTGAGTTAAGGGGACCATGTGAGTGCAAGGAGCAGATTCCTTTCCCCTTGCACACAGGGCTGTGGCTGCCATGCTGGGTACATTGAGTGCAGAGCACAGCTCAGCAGCTTTGCAGCAGCCTTGATTGCCCATAATTGTAGCCTGCCTGTGTTGGAGATTTTTGTGGCCTACCCCTGTTGACATTCTTGTCTGTCTTGTGTTTCATCCAGCCCTCCCACCCTCCACCCCCAATCCTCAATGGGGCTGGAACAGAGATAGAAGAAACAATAGAGGCAGAGAGGGAAGGAAAAAACAGCTTCAGAGACAGTGTGGGAGAAAGGGTCTTATGATCCAGTCCTGTATTCTTCAGACAGGACTCCTGAAAACCTGTAGTTTTGTCTGAAGCCTGGTGACTCCAGTGTTTTCAGAGGTGTAGGATTTGCCATGGACTTTCTGCTTGTTAAAGTCTTGAGCTTTTTAGAGACCCTTGTCTCGTGTGTTAATGAATGTTTCAGCCCTGACTCCAGTTGAATTTACTCAGCTTTTCTACCCTCTTTCAAAAGACAATGGCTTACCTTTGAATTAGGCGAAGATTGAAACTGTCAGGCTAGAAACATGAAACTGAGGCATAGAACATACCCTTGTCTCTAGTCAAATAAAAAATCAGTAGCAAGTCAGGGCTGGTAATTCTGACTGCCCAAGTCCACACTCTTCTGACCATTGGATGGCTGAGCTGATTAGAAAGAAGATACAGACAAGTTTATCCCCTCTTAAAATGACCCTGCAATGAAAGTCTCTGTAGTGTTTAACCAGTAAGCACTTTTATTGTTGATTTTGAATCCATTAAGACTACATTATGTTGATTATAAGATTTTGGCTACATCTCCCACATTTGCATGCAGGCATTATATTTGCAAGGTTTTCTCAGAAAAATGGAGCACGCGCCTAAAATGCACAAAGTTATATGATTATAACATGGAAGCAGCATGTCAGTTACAGAATTTTGTACCATATCTACCAGTAACAAACCCATACCCCCATGTAAATCTTCTTTATCCCTCAAAAATCCAACTGCTTCCCCTGTCCCTCATCTCCATGCCCTGGCTGTGTATCAGCCCACATCCCCACTGTTTCTGAAAACACCACATCTTTCTAAACAGACAAAAAATTTTAAAATTGAGTACAGTACATTTTTTTCTCCTTAAAAACAAAAGCATTTCCTAAAACATTTCTCCCTCACTACCCGTCTCCTCCTCCCAAGTGAAAAATCTACCATAATCTACACATTTGTTCAAGCACTGTTATACGTTAGGAATCTCTACTGCATTATTCAAAAGTATATCAATAACAAACTTCTTAACAAACTAGGATGACCCAAAAATTCCCCATACCCCAAAACTACAGAGAACTGAAAATGCTATACTGCATTATCACACTTGCATGCATGTATCCTGAGCCACCTCTATTTATTCACCTTGAGCCCCTTTTAATAAATAACTGTCCAGCAGTAACATCCAGAAGTGTGCTGTCTCCTCCAAATTAAACTCTATATTTACAGAAGTAGGGCTGTTTTCTCAGTGAAATGTTTCTTTAAAAAAAAAACTCAAACAAACCACAACAAAATAAAGTAATAACAATAAAAACAGCAAACGATTAAAGAGAGAAAGCATATTACTGATCATGTTGTCTAAAGACCAACAGGAGTAAAAAGCATTAGGAGCACCAGGTGCACATGCATTTGAACTGGTACAGTTCATGAAATAATGTCATTCATTGTTATGCTCGCTCTTTCAGATGAGGAGCTGATTATTTTCTTTTCTTTTTCTTTTTATATTTAGGACCGTCTGCTCTGCAGGGTACTCCTGCAGATGGCAACACGTGCACTGAGGTTGAAAGATGGCCATAAATATGCTTTGGTCAATGTGGTCCTGCATCAGGATTAAACACATGGAATTCCCTCCCCGCTGCTTTGCACCTTGTGTCATCTCACATCTGTGCTAAGTGTGAGCCCCAAGGTCCCCTGAATCCACGTTTTTCTCTTGGATTTGGGGAAGCATTAGATATTTGCTTTTTGCAAGTGTCAAATGATGCTATATACTGGAAAATGCATGGGAATCATCCCACATGAGAACATTTCTTAGCAGTGTAACTACTGTAATCACAACTGGCATACAAGTTTACCAAAACAAACATTGAAACATCGAGACAGTTAGAGAGATTTTGTCCCTTCATTTATTTTGAGACAGTTCTCAGCTGATGGACACCAATATTACTGCTCTGATTTCTGTTTGCCTATTTTGATTTACACCAGGTAAGGATCAAGCTCAACAGACAATAAAATAGCAACCAGTTTCTCCTACTGTGCTGTTGCAGTGCTTGAGATCACTGCAAATGGGTACATTTCTGTACAAAGAAGGCCTTTCTGTAGCCAGTGCAGCACATTCACTGCTCCCACCTTTGCCAAGGCAATTCAGTTCAAGGCAAAAAAGTTCACTTTCTCTTCCTGCTTTACTGGCAAACTAAACCTGAAGTTCTCTTGTCACAAGCTGCAGCCAAAGCTTGAGTCACACACCAAATGCTTAATTTTTTTACAATGAAAATACAGGAAACTCCATTTATGCCAAATCTAATTTTCAAATGCATAGTGGTTCCTGCTTTATCATGCATAGACTCTATCACCTGGAATCCCAAACTGTTCCTATTCTTGCTGCATTTACAAATTGTGCAGAAATTGTTAGTATGTGTTATCTCTGCAAGACTGTCTATTCCAGCAAAGAAGAATATTCTCCTCAACTGCAAACAATAGGCATGTTGGATGTATGACTGTGAGAAGCCCTCCCTAAACTAACACCTCCATTGTCACTGGTAGTGAGTCAAATTCTACCAACATTAACGTCAGTGCAAATCACCAATAACCCTACACCCCCACTCCCAAGATCTATGCAGGTGCAAGACAAGACAAAACCTGGCTCCCAGGATTTTTAATTAGTGTAATCTTGATCCACCAATTCACTGCTTCAATCTCATCGCTGCCTGCTAATAAGAGACTTGGCATCTACAGTGCAGGGGTCTGCCCCAATCCCACAAGCAGCTAAAGCTCTAATGTCGTATTTTGTCCCGGCATGTGAATCAGGTTTATTGCCCTCTGCCATTTCAACTTCTAATTAGCTTTTGCTGGCTAATTATTCTTCTACAATCAACATGAGAAGCTGTTAGGTTCCCCTGCACATACACATTACAAATGGTCTTAGACCCAGCAAGGTTATTTCACATAGGTTTCCATATGACTAACATAATGTCCACCAATGATCTGTTTGTGAAGCACCTTTCCCACCCTTCTCCTGACCTCTCACTGCAGTCATCCAGTTCCTTTCACTGGGGTCAAAAGCAGAGCTTCACCAGAACTGCAGTGAAAAATTGGCTTGTTTTAGTTTTGCCTTTCAACTGAAAGAAATAGAGATAAGTAATGACTGCGTGTCACACTGGCTGCAAAAGGCCTTTCCATTCATAGGAGTACAACTCTCAAGCAATTTTTGTAAAGCAAGAGAAACCAAACAAAAACCTACACAGTTCCCACACACAAACACAGGCACGCACACACATACACACACTCTTCTTTCTCCTCCAAACAGAAATCCATTCTTATGAACCAAATTATGCAGACCCTATTCAAGTGTCTAAAAAGAATGAGGATAGGGTTGAGTGCATCCCAATTCTCCTTTCTGATCACAATGAAGTTGCAGGTCAGCGAAGTACTCGGGCATAAGGAAGTTTCTCTTGACCTGCAGGACATTTTAACACATGCAGAAGTGCTTTGCTGGCTCAGGCCTAAATTAGGAACAGCTCCAAGGCCAGCTGGCACTCACGACTGTGATTCCACTACCTGCACCAATATATATGAGGTAAGAGCTAAGCTCAAGAGAGCAGAGCAGTGCAAG
This sequence comes from Atrichornis clamosus, assembly GCA_013400975.1. Taxonomy (NCBI): domain Eukaryota; kingdom Metazoa; phylum Chordata; class Aves; order Passeriformes; family Menuridae; genus Atrichornis; species Atrichornis clamosus. The sequence goes on along the minus strand of WBMZ01011998.1, from coordinate 59,259 downwards.
AGGAGAAAGAGGCTCTGTGGTTCTTCTGAGTTATGTCTGACAGCCTCAGCTGCATACACACGGCATGTCACAGTGATCAGCATAGACTGATGAGAGCTTGGTGGTGTTCTGCAAGTGGGACTTCCACTGGAAACAGTAAGCTTGATTTCTGTTTGCACCAGTATAACTTTATATGCCTGTAACAACTGCATGAAAAGGTCTTCAATCTGGAGCAACTGCACGACACAGTTAGTGTATTATCTTAGACTTATGTGCCAATAACCACTGTGATGTATTACACACCCACACACAGATGAAGAAATAAGTATATGCTGTGTCATAATGCAACGTATCATTATTTCTACAACTATCCTAATAACACAGCCAGTGCCAAAGAGAACCAGCAAAGGTTCCCTCTCCAAAATGATATTATAGGTAGTGGTGGAGAAAAAGCAAGCTCAGGTGTTATTTTGATTCACTAGGGAATGCTCTGGGCACAGCCTACTCAGGTATTGCTTAGTGAACATTAATAATAGGCTGACCCACAATCCCGCGTCATAAATTCCCACCTCTGTGTGGGTGCTCACATCACTTTCTGATGACACCCAGAATTGAGGTCATGGGAGAGCAGCCACAATGTTCAAGAAATCCTCTAGGCAAACATATAAAACAGGGATAAAAGCTCATACTCACACTTTACACCATGCCTCTCAACCACAGATAGACTGCAGGGTTACATGTCAGTGGGATCTGGACTGTCTAAAGAGCGAGCTGCTGAAAGAGGAATTTACGTTTGAATCACAAAAGGATCTAGTTCTTCTTGGCAGTAAGATCAAAAGGGAATTATCCAATCAAATAGCAATAGAATCAGTCCCTCAGTGCTGTGATATAAATAACACATGCTGTTCATACACTACAGCGTCTCCACTCAAAATCCATGTAAGTTTGCTCCAGTTTGGAATATGCTTTCTGTAAATGAAAACTAAACACTTAGCCAAAATTTTTTTCCTCAAAATTTCTCTGAACTTTAGACAAATCTGAACTCAAGTCTTGTACTAGGTTTGGATTTCTAGATACAGCATCTGGCCTTCAGTGGTTATCCTATGCAACAAAGTCTAAACATACGTAGAGATGGCAGGCTCAAAACTGGTTTCTCCAGGCGAAAAAAATATATCCCTCTTCTGTGCTAGATTATCGGCACAGTCTCATGTTACCTCATTATTTTTATAGGTTTCTTAAAACTTTCATGGAAATTCCACCTGCAGAACCAAAGGCAGAAAATTATCCTTGCAATTGTTGATTCATGTTAACATCTGGATGCAGCACTGTTGGGGAAAAGAAAGCAAATTCCTCAATGAACTATGTTTAACCAACTTTCAGGTGGCAGCTATCAAAGCCACTGATGCACGAGTACCAGCTAAAGTTATTAATGAATGATCTGACATACCAAGTCAGACAAATGTTATATCTAAATAGATCTTCAAATGTATACATATAAAAGCTGCTACTGTATCTAGATGATCATTTTGGTTTGTTTCTATACCCCATAGCTCTGAATCTATCCACTGAACGTTTACTCAGCACGTGTGGTATAAATATATTCATACACTGAAATTGACACTTGGCAATTTTTCTTTTCTTTTTCTTTTTTGCTGACCAGCAACAAATTCTGATATCTTTAACTGTAAACCAATACTCAATAAATACGCTGTGTTCAGCAAAGAGACGTTCTGTCGGTCAGGGTTTTGCTGCACTCTAAGCCACAGGCTGTGGCGGTGGGCGCGAAGGAGGAGGTCCAGGAGGGACTCGGGATGGGGGTGGTCCAGGAGGTGGCTGCCTGGAAGGGGGTTGCAGAGACACAGGAGAAGAAGGATTCCTTGGAGCATTGTTGAGGGGAGCATTGTTGCGCCACGGCAGCTTCGGTGGTGGGCTGTAAGGGGCTGAGGTTCCATCCGATTTCACACGAGTGAAGTTAATGCATCTTCCCTAGAGGTGAAAAAAAATTCATTATTCATAAAAAGCAGGTACGTTGACTCATTAGCATCTATTCAAAGGGACTATAAGCAGAGAGGCCAGGCTACATTTCATCCATTATTATTCACTGGGTCCTAGATGTGACATTCAAACCATACCGTACTAAAGCTCATACTGTCCTTGCTTTTTAGTGCTCCTGCCTACAGAAAGTACCTAGGACTGGCTTAAACCAAAAGGGACCACCGTGTGACTTTGCTGACATGTGCTCTCTGCTCTGCTCCTAGAGCTATTCAGAACATGCCTAAAGTGACAGCTCCACCAAAGTGGGATCCCTGACTGACAAAGCTGTGCTTGAAAAAAACCTCATACAGGATTATACCAGAGGAACAATATTAGCAAAGACATAATCTGTAGCTCTCATTTTCACACTGAACCTAGCCTGGTTGATGTCTGTGCATTGAACATTACACCGGGATAATACATCTGTGTTCCGTGCTCCAGTGTAGGTGCAGCTTCCCTCAGAAACATCAACAAGGTGTGGGACTTGCATGGAGGGCTCTCCAATGAGTGTATTTTCAGGATGGATGTGGGACACAGGCAGGCAGAACCTGATGGAAGCATTGTGGGTGGATATTTTAAAACAGGAGTAGCTTGGATTTGAAAAAGAAGCAAGCACTGGGGGTGTCCTAGTCTACTAGGGGCTAAATGCAAATATGTCGGGGTTTCCTTTAGTCAAAATAAAGCTTTGCATAGGTTCCCACTAATCAGGTTTCAGACAGGAAGAGAGCCAAACCCTGAAGACCACCTAGCCTTTCACTGTGGGGAGCAGCCAGAGGCTCCTGGGTTATTCAAAAGCTACATGGCCACCTCAGACACCTCCGGTAGGTTGCACACTGGAATCAACAAACTAAGTTCAGCTCAATGTTATGACAACATTCCCCAAGCAAATTCAGTAGATGGATTCCAAATATAGAAAACTTATCACAAAGTTAACCAGCTGCAGATCATGATTCTCCCCAGCTACCAATGGCTGTGGCAACAAAAAACCACACCAGTGACAGATTGCTCTTGGCTCAGTGCCGCCTGGAATGACAAACCTATGAAGGTGTTTAGGGAATGGACTGAATTTCTGTGGCAAACCCACAAATCACAATTTCCTCGGGAAAACAAGCAAAAGCCATCACAGCAGAACCACAACTACCTGTTTTGTTAAGTGACTTCCAATGCCTGCACCTTCATTCATACGAAACTATTTCTTTAAAAAAAGAGAATCACTTAAGTCTATGGCTTCTCTGAAGAAAGGCAAGCAGTGTTTCAAAAGAAGCTTGTGTAAGCTCCAGAGCTCAGAAAATGATTCAACAAATGTACTAACACCCAAAGGGTACCACCCTACCACTTACTTGGACTGGCTGGCCCTGGGCTTCCAGAGCTCAGCTGCAGACATGAGTTGTTTGAATGGGCATGTTGTTGCTGGCACATGAGACATTCTCAGTAGTTCTCTGTCCCAGCTTTCAGCAGCACAATTCACTACTACACTTAAACAACAGCATCAATGAGTAGGATAAAATTCCCTTTCTAAAAATCCAGGCTTATTACAGCAGACTTTGGTTATGAACCAGGTTCATGGGAAAGCTCTACTGGGGGCAGAGCCTTTGCATGGAAGCAAAGGGCAAAAGCCAAGGCCTTGGTTACTTCTGCAACAAAGATAAACCATTGAGTCAAAAAAATCAGGTCAATGCTTTGCTCTACTCATCACAGAACTCAAGTCCTCACTAGCATTGCAGCAAGCAGCCATCCTTGTCAGGTATTTGTATTCTGCTGTGCTTCACTGGGTTCAGAGCACACTTGGAAATTCAGCAGTATTTACGGACATGCAGTGAATGCTACAGACATGTTTAACAGCTGTACATCAAATTCATTTAAGAAAACTCAGCCTTGATATTTATAAAGTTATTAATTTAGAGCAGCTAAATAATCACTCAGGACAAAAGAAAAGAAAAAAGAAAAATAAAGAAGGTCAGAGGCACTCAGATGAGATGTACCATATGGAGAAGGAAAAAATTTAGAACAGAACAATCTCCCTCATAGCAAATGCAAAGCTGCAAACCCAACACTAGTGCTTTTGCCTACAAGCCTTTTCTGCCTTTCTGTTGTGTCTCTCTCACAAACATCAATTCCAAATATATTCATAGTCTATAATCAAAGGGGATCCCATAAATCTGTTTGCATTACTTTCACTTCAGTTAAAGTGATAGGCGACGTCAAACTGCTGCCAGTTTCTGCCACACTCACTGATTTGTCAGACAGATGGGTAATTTAAAGGCCATGCGCTGCATTGTGTCATGAAAAATACGGTTGAGTTGGGAGAGTCTGACAGATAGAGGCTTGGATGATCGATGTATGTATTGTGACACTTCCTCACAAAAGATTATCAGTGTTAGCCTACAATCTCATATATCAAAGTCCTCTGGTGAATACTGGAGCAAATCCTCCTGAGCACTTCAAGCAGCCATTGATAAAATGAGCCCAAACTCTAAGTCAGCATCAGGATTAACAGGCGAAAGGGAAAGGGAAGAACAAATGATAATAAATCATAAGTGATAGTTTGGACATATCAAGTGTATTTTGTCAAGGGATTTCTAGCTTGCAAAATTAAGCCCTCCACACATCACAGTTTCCTAATAACAGAGTGCCACTGCTATTCTACCTAACATGCACATCCCTCTGGGGTTAGTTCATAGAAAAAATCCATGTTTCTCAAATAAACATGTTAACCACAGGATTTTTAATATTCTCTGCATGAAAGAATTAAGTAATTTCCTCTCCAAAGGCAAATAAAGGCTTTTAAACCCTAGGGATCACAGACAGAAATTAGATATCCTTACTTATCTCTGCTCTTCCTGCACAGAGGATTAACAGGGATTAAGAGACACCACCACTTTAGCAGTGGTAATAATATATATATTTCCAGAAGCACAGAATACACTAAGTGTGCCAGAGAAGGTGTCAGAGTTGCAAGGTGCAGTAATACCAGGATGATCTCAGGCACAATAGCTGAGGGTAGCTGCTTTGTTGTTTTCTAGGAGGCAGATGATCTGCGTAAATCCAGTTCTGTCTGGTCTGGGCCCCGCTCCCAAAACAGCATCCCTCAGATGGTGCGACCCACACCGCGTACTGTCATTCAGGCACCAACTGAAGGTCAGCAATGTGCCATATGGAGTTACGCCCTTACTTCAGCTCACATCTGCACAGTCTTCCTAATGCACAATTATTTTGCCTCCCCATATGTCCATCCACTTGTTAGGCTCTTGTTATGCTGCTTGCCAAATTGGCTTTTCAAAAAGTACAAATACTGAAGCAGTGGGATCTGCCCTTGTCCCAACTCCAGCTTTTATCCCAGTGTAACAATCACATGTGCAATTCAGGCACTTTGTACTTCCAGGCAATGTCTCCTCGACCACCTAGGATGTGTTTTGTGTGTGGTTTAAGCGGGGGGAGGAAGGGAGGAACCTCTTGAAAGCCACTGCATCATGTTGCTGGGCTACCTTCATCAGTGCTCAGTACATCATTCCCCAGCACTCATTTCCCCAAAACCTTTAGCTACTACTCAGCAAGTTTTCAATGGAAAGAAATGACTGGTGAAAGAATCCAGGCAATTCAAAAAGTGCCATGGGGAAGTCTCTTCACCCATGATACTAAGAGCACTTCAGCAAACAGAATTAAAAAAATCCAGGCCATCTGCCAGTAGCTGTCCCTTTGCTTTCTTCATTTTAATACATGCATTGGTGTTTATCAAAAATCAAATCCAGTTTCATCTCTCTGCATGTCAGTGTTTATGTACACGAAAGCATGCCTGTTTCTTATTTTTAGCTACATTAGTTGACCTAATAAAAGACATCCTTCCTGTTACAAATTTTGCTTGATTTTCCATTCCCTCTTGGTTTTGCTTATGGAGGCTCAGTGCTGCAATTTGGATTTGCAGAGGTGGGTGTCTGACTGAAAAAGAGTTAGCTTCACTTAGTTTACTGAATTTTCTTGGTCTTAGACCTTGTAAGAATATCATACTTGCCTTTTCATTTTAGAATGGATTAAAATAAAATAATTCTTTAAAATTTGAGCATGGCCATCCAAAACACTAGACCACCAAATTAAAAATGAAGCTGTTCCCAGTAAGAAAGTATTAAATTATTATTTATTATTTTTAAATAAAAATATTATTTAGGATGCCAAAATCCAAAATGAACATAATTTCCTTGAGCTCAAATAAGTAGTCACCTCTCTCCAATTTTGTTTGTGGGTGTCACTGGGATGACTCTGCCAGCCTGCTAGGGCTGTGGTTCATCAGCACATAGCTTCACTTCCTAAATATCTATCGATAGTCCAGTGTAAAAATGCAGCTCTAAAACTCAACAGATGCAGGCTTTTATGCTATCACAAAACCACAAGAGGGAGCATATACAAAAAATCATAATCAATTTAGCTCAGTGAAGATTTTGAACCACACACTCAGAAAACAATGATATATTTACCTTTAAGATCAGTGACTTTTGAAAAAATTGCATCTTGGCAAAATTAGGGATTACCCTGTCCTCTAATAAAGAACAAAGTGTTCTAGGAGAAACACCTACAGAATATTCTAAACGAGCCAGTATGGGAAACTCATTTAGCAAATTTATTTATCAAGAGATAGATTATGGATACAACAACTGTATAGTGAGAGAGATGAACCAAAGTGGTACAGCATTGCCACTATTTGAGTTCCCTGGGCAAGTGTCAGGATCAGCAGCTGGCTCCTCAGGAGCCAGGATCTATGTGCATCAGCCTTTGCCAAAAGCTTCCTCACACTGCACTGCTTCACGCTGACTGTGCGCTCAACATGTCATGGCTCATTAAAACCTTCATGGATTTCCTGGGAATTGCACTGATTACCCTGCAGCATACAGGCTAGAAATTAGTGAGCTGCTGAAACAGTTTGTCACGTAAAACCTAAGGTTGCCTGGTTTCAGGCACATACAAGTAACTTTTACTAACTCCTAACCTTAGATTTGGACTCAGATATTTTTATGTTGAAAAATAAAATACTGGAAGGAAGTGTCAGAGATTCCTATATAACCAGTTTAGTGACTGATCATGCTTTCAGGTCAATTAATACATAATTTAAATTATTTTATAATTATATTATTTATTGATTAAATTATAACTATCAACATTAATTATACTGTGGTTATTTCATTAATCACTAACAATTAATTTATGAAATTGTCAGTAATTTTTATACGTAGCCACTTTAAGTTATTAGGTCTCAAATCAAAACATTTAATATCATCAAGTTAAAATACTTGTTTGCATGATAACCTGACTTTTATACATATCTTCCAGTTTAATAAGTTCTCTGTTGTACATAACAATTTTCTGGGAATATATTTGGCAGCTCAGCACTGATGCCTATAACGATGGTGATGCAAAACTGTGAAGACATAAGAGAAAATGGGGTTGACTGAAGAGAGAAGGATTTTAAAAGTAAGGTCTAGTGAAGTAGCAGTGTCCAACAATGAGAACGCTAACTATTTCCTTTCGTCATTTTGTTTTCCAAATGAAAATAAGTTCAGTCCATTCTTTTCTCAGTGTATTATCTGGCCTCTTTATAAGTAAACTCCTGTCACTTCTGCTCCCTCCCTCCATGATGCAGTTATTGGAGGGGAAGGAAATCACTGCACTGCGGATTGTGATTCACTCATATTGTAACAGTGAGAACCCTGTAACAGCCTTAGGCACATCAAATAAATTCAAATCGAAAATTACAAAATGATAATGCAAATACACAAGGATGACCCAAGCAATAGCAGAAAACTCTGTTTACAGCACAGCATGGGCAAGGTGGTGCTACAAGAGGCGTAATCTACCTCACTCAACGTGCAATGAGAATTGCAAAAGGAATTCGGCTGAGCTTTGAGATGTGGGAGGTAACACAACTTTAAACAGGACACACATCCTGACACAGGAAGGGGTAGTGATATTTAAAAGCAGCTAAGGCACATGTGAATCCTTCACAAATTCCACAAAACCCCTCTTTTAAGTAAATCTGGGCTTTTTCTCTTATTAGCAACCAAACTAAACCGCCCACCAACCCTGGCTCACTGGTGCAGCACCATGGAGACACAGCACAGGAAGTTAATCCTGCCTCAGAAACTCTTGACTCCCAGGTCCCGAACAATAAAATAGCTGCACACAGGCTGGGAGCTGAGCACATGGCGACAGTGACACACAGCGAAGCAATGCCTTGGGCTGCTGACACATTCAGGATAAAACCTGTTGTCTTGGCTGAGGCATGGCCAACATTGCTGCCCAGAAAGCTCAGGCAAGACACCTGAGCCCCCCTCATAGAGGCAAAGGGGAACAGCCTTGTTTTGGGAAAAGAAATCCTTCAGGAGCCCAGTATGAGCTTTTTTTCGGGAAAAGAAATCCTTCAGGAGCCTCAGACACCCTGGCTATGGGGGTCAAATAGCTGAGAAAATAGGATTTATGGGGTGGAGAAGGGAGTAAAGAGCACAGGAGCTCTTCTTTTGACACTAAATGTGTGATAATCCCATCCAGGGATCCCCCAGGGACCAAGGGAGGTAGGTTGCCAGGGCGAATTCACAAACAGACCCATGGCATGCACCGAGCACAGCAGCAGCCTTAAAAGTCATCTTTCGGTTCACTTGCTGGCCAAAGGAAAAGTCAACAGCAACCAAAAGTCTTCATTTTTCAGGTAAAAGAAGTATGTAAAAATAAGTTTCATTCAGGCTTGAAACACGCATGTTGTTGATTTCAAAACATCTTTGACTTTCAGACAGAAAAGGTATTTCAAAACAAAACTTGAAAATATTCAGACTTTTTCAAGGGCATGTTTTCAACTTCAGCTAATTCACTAACATGAAAAAACATTTACAGACCATCTAAAAGAACAGTTTTTAGCCAAAACAAAGATAGTAATATGGAAAATGGGAAAATAGCATTAAATTCTACTAGGGGATTTAAATGGGAACTATTTTTCAGTAATATTAATAGCTGCAGTATCCCAGGCTACCGTAGTTTCTTTAATCAGAATACTGAAAGTTTAATACAATCAAGAACTGATAGATTCCCCAGACATAGGCACCTGCAGGCACTATTCCCCAGTTCAAAGTCCCAGCTGTGCACAGCACCACTTGGGAAAAGGGATGGGTCTTCTGGGAGCAGTCTATTCAGTTAGGTACTGAAGACCAGTTCAGGAATACACTGAAGAGGAGGAGGCTACTTCCAATTTACCACTGGAGAAAGCAGACAATAATGAGGAATCTGAGGGAAGAATAGCTCAGGCAGGGAAATTGGACTTTTAAGCCTGGACCAGGACCCTTCAGCAAAATAAACTTTGTGCTGACCACAGCCCCACCATCCAGTCCTCTCATGTCCAATACCACTTTTTCATGTTAGGCACATAAGGAAAATGACATGGAGACATGGAGAAGGTGACATGGAGAACCCACCCCAGTACTGAAGACAGGGCTATTCAAATAATATGCATCACACTCCATTCAGCTGGGAACTGCATGCTGCTTCCAGCCCTGCCTCAGAAAGGAAATGCATTAGGCTATGGACACCTCCCGAAAGAAGGGCCAGAGTCACAAGATATCCTGCAGGAATGCACAAAACATCACATGTCTTGGACCTTGCCGAGGCTGTGGCTGAAGTAATGCACGGTGCAGATCCATAACAAAACCTGTTAATTCTGAGACCTAAGAAAAGCTGAAGTGACAAAGGAAACAGAAAAGAGTAACACTGGGCATACCAAAGTTAAGGTCTATCAGGTGCACTTTATATTCAGTACCAATCTCAAAGTATAGTCATACCAGATCAAATCCCACCCAAACCTCAGAAAAATATCTTAACCTAAACTTGCACTCACAACAAGAGGTTTACTGCCTTCCTCTCTTCTGACAACTTTTATGGATGAGGGTCCCAGAGTAGAGGAAGCGAGGAGAGCCACCGTCAGGTCATGTCATCTACTCAAGGTTATGCAGGGGGAAAAAAAAAGGTATTTACGAGTTCAGGACTCATGACTCACATCCCTTATTTTAACCACAGCACCACACATTTCCACACTTGAATGCTGACCAGTCTAGAATGTGGTTCAAGGAAAAAAACAGCAGTGGTTGGTTTGCAAGAGATTTTCCTCTTTCCTTTGGTGTTTTCAGGGAAGAGGACATTGCATTTGTCCATCTCCTAGAATGGGGAGGGCTTTGGAGCATAGCAACAAAAGCAACAAACATTTGCTGGGTGCAACAGCCTCAGCCTTGAGGAATTGGTGGCTTGCTGGGAGCAGCAAATTAGGCCACAAAGGACCGTAACTGATCTTGCTCAAACTGTAATTAAGTGTCATCATGCTTTCCTGGGTGAATTATTTGACTGTCTCAGATGCAAACTGGGATTATGGTGTGCACAGCAGAAGAGCACAATATTCTTTACCTGACTAGGGTACAGGATAATGATGGAGACTCAGACTTCTGGTGGAAATGGTTTATTATTTTTCCTCACCTCAGCCAAAAATGTAAGATCCTGGCCCACCACACACACAGCCTCTTTGTGTAAAGTCTGGAAACAGATACAAGCACCTTCAACACTTCTCAGGGTAAGTGGCCCTTAAATGGCTCTGCTACTACTTAGAGCAAGTAGATGGTGAACCCACAGTTCTCAGTTCCCCCTGTGCTTATCTCACCTGGTTTGTCTTCTCCTGGGATAGGATTCTCACAACTCATTATCAGTGCTGGCACATTGATAAAGCAGATGAAACCTCTTCTCCCCCAAATGCTCCTATATTAAGTTAAATGGCAGATCACCTTGGCACACAACCACCTTATTTTAAGAATGAACACACTAGAAAAGCAACTGATGCACCAAAGTCCTGACACAGACTCTCCTTCCCATTTCAGGTACGCTAGAGACCTAATACCATGCAAATATATCCCTGCCATGCTTCCCCTATGCAGCTTGACTGGTCTATCAAGTACCAGCTCTGCATTTTGAAGTTACTCTTTTCCACGAGCACCCCATTGCCACCTCTCTCCTATGAACTCTGGTACACACCCTGGTTTCATCTTAGCAGAGTCAGCAGCCTGTCCCCCAGCAGTAGATAAAAAGATACACCTCCTCTAATTTTTCAAAGGTTGGCCCCACTCAGAGTGCCTGGCAACGAGCATTGCAAGACACTGCTCCTGATAGGCCTCACTTCAAAGTTTCTGTACATCCCACTCCTTAATAAGCCAGTGGAGGCTGAGGTGTCTACTCAGGCAATTACATTCCCTAGAAAAAACCCATAAAAGAGGGGGAAAGTAAGGATTTAGTCACCCACCAAAAAAACCCCACAAAAAATCCCCCACCTCAAAGGTCTTAAAATGCCGTAGAAACCACCAGTGTGGCTGCAGAAAGCACAAAGTGTTTGCAGTCCTGTTGTTCCAGGAACGGTTCCTATCTGACACTAAAACTGCCATATAAACATGGAATGTTCAAAGCAAGATTAAGTTGCTCTTAAGACCTACCATACATAGACCTAAGACATTCTGGTTGTTTAGTATCTTTGTGTTACTTGTATAGCGGCAGACAGTGATTTGGGTCTTTTCCTGGTACCACAACATGAACCCCAGTAGTTTATACAAGAACAGAGACATCTCAAACTACAGCTCTTCTGTGGAAAGTAGTAAGGCAATACCTTTTGACTTTCAGTTATCACTCCGTACAATAACTTTAGTATGAATAATAGTATGAACATATCATGTTACACAGTATTTTTTATTTCTGGAGCTCAGACACCTTAAGAGGAAGGTCACAGCATTACACATTCTACATATGGGGAAATGGATTCCTATGTAGTCACTAGAAGTATGTAAGCTGCAAGCTAAGGAAGGCTGGGTAGGTTAATTTCTGGAGTGTTACCCAATTAAAAGACAATGAGGGATGCACAGATCCCAGCAAATCAACTGAAAGAAGGTCAGATGGGGTTCAGCACTGATCCAAGGGTGCTGCTGAGAAACAAATACACACGCATGTTCCCCCAATGCAGACATGTCAGAGTTGCAGTTAACACTGGATTAAGCAAACAGGTTTTATCCCAAAGGCAAACTCCCTATAAAAAAAACCCTGAGAATGAGACCTGTTGAAGCTGTTCCTTTATCATAAATATCAAAGAAATATCAAAGTACATATGTTTTAAGATTAGCAAAAGAGTCCCCTCTGTACCTAGCAAAGTCTGTCTATTTAGTGCTCAAAGTGCTTTTAGGAACATGGTCTCAGCCTCCTAGAATTTCCTGTTCATCTTACTTATTCACTGTGGAACTGCAGTACAACAGAACTGAAGTAACTAATGTAAGCTACAGTCAGTGTCTTAACCACAAGGCCAATCCTTCTACATCCTGTTGTGTGCTAAATAATACCAGTCCTGGGACTTGCACTCGTCCTTCACAAGACCCTCTTGTTCCTGAGCATGCCCCTGGAACTCCCAAAGACATGGACAGACTACTAGTTTGACCTGGAGGCAGACAGGCAGCATCTATACCCGAAGCCTATTTGTGAACTTCTCTTCCACAACAGAAAATAACAGGATCCTGGCACAAGTGAGAGGTAATGCAGTATGTGGGCTTCTTGCAGGACAGGAAATTCATTAGTCACTGATTACATGTTTCCAGCTGCAGCGCTCAGCGCATCCTGGGAACTGTGCAGGAGGACATTGGTCCCACACCAGAGAGCGGGAGCTTTTTTACCCAATGCCACATCTGCTACAGCAGGAATGAACATTACAGATACTGATGTCCTTTAAAAAAAGAAAGTAGCAAAATGGAAGTTACGTGTGTCACATTGTCATTGAAAATGACAAAGTGAGATCACCTACTGCAGCAGGCAATGTCTCCATCTCTTTAATTTTTCAGCAGCTTATGAAGGTAATTGGCTCCAGAAAGGTTAAGCACAGGGAGAAAAGCCCCAGGACCAGGCAGCAGCCGCTGATGACTACAGTCTGAACTGCTTTTCCAGCACCCCCGGTAGCTCTGCCAATTGTTACACAGCGATTACAACACATCTCCAAGCAAGAGGCAGGGAAGCCCATTAAAAGCCATTACTTGGTCCTGAAGAGAAGTAATTAGAATGAGCTCCAAACAGCACTGGTACGTGGGCAGCTACCATGGAGTGCCAGGCAGGTGCTGCCATCACTGTGGGCTGCATTCAAGCTGCTCACCACCTGTAAGAGGCAGCTAGAGAGTAATTACTAGTCATTAATAATCCATAAGCTTGGTGTCCCATAATTCATCTAAGGAGGCCCAAGCGCCTGGCAGAACACTAAACCTCACAGCTGTAAGGAAAGTAAATACTTGGTTCTCGTGATTATTTTGTTCTTGGGAAAACTAAGGCACATGGATGTCATAGTGAACATTACAAGGAACACTCAAAATTTGAGGGTAATCAGACCTTCTGAGCTTTAACAAACTTATCAGATTAAGAGTGATCATTCTGAAAGGGATGCACAGAAAAAGGAACCCACGTACTCCTCATTGCAGAGGCTGCTGTTTAAAATTCCACCTGCTATGCCTTGTTCAAAGTCACACAATAACTCAATGATGAGAACTTGAAAGGATCCAGAAGTCCTGGCTTTTAAAATGACCAGCAATTCATAGTTTATTGCATTTTTGGCTGCACAGCAGCTTTTTTGTCTCAGTTTTATGGAACAGAAAAAGGCAAAAAGGCAAAAAGGCTGTCAGGTTTTGTACAATAGCCTGCTTCTAGCCCCCTTCTGCAGAAAAGGGCTTTACACGTGCAAACCACAGGGTAGTACTACTAAGGCATTGCCTTTTTCTAAGAAAACTCCCAGGGGTATACATGGGGATGGTGACAGCAAAATCCAGTGTACACTCTCCCTTCTCTGTTGCAGCTACAAAATTTTCAGTGACAATAATGAGACCACTTTTAAAGTCTTTAAAGTAAATTATCAGTTCTGCTGGAGGGGAAAAACGCTGGGTTTTTAGTTAAGGTTTTTGGTAAACCGAGCCTCTAAGAATTTCCTGTGTCAGTACTTGCTGAGAGGTCAAATGGAGTGGATTTGCTGAAAGCAGCAACTAAGCAGACCATTTGAAAGAAGCACCTCACCTTCCTGTCTGCATATACTGGGGCTTTCAATGTTTACCTGCTGCCATTGGTAACAGCCCCACTTTTGATCCATGAGGACAAGGGGAAGAGCTTGAAACTTACCTTTTGCAGAGGCTATTGACAACCTGCCCAACAGCTACTGTGGTTTGTATGAAATACTTCAAGATAGCCAGACACTAGTATTTTCCAAAGTCCAATCTTCACAGAAGCTGCTGCAAGCTCAGAATCAAGCTCAGGAGGACACCAAGACAGTGATGAGAAAGTCTTCAAGCACATGTGAGTATTTTGAGCAACACAGAGCCCATCAGGCCATATGGACACTGACATGCTCCCTGTGGCTGGATGAGCAGCATCCCCACCTCAGAGCTGTCAGTTCCTTTCTTGGGCCAAAAGAGTGACTGCTGGTCCTCTAAGACATAGATTTCTGAGGAAGGAAGGGAAGAATAGCAGCCTAGCTCTAAGGGATCCCTCACTACAGCAGTAGCACAAGTGCCGATGAAGGCTTCAGCTTTGTATACTTCTGCATGGCAGAAAGTCCGGCAGTCCACCACAGAGCCACTGGTCCTTTTCATCACTGCACTCCTCTGCTGATGTTCTCTGAGAGCTCAGCAAAACTCCATGCCACAAATAACAGCCTAGCTGCTAATGATGGGGTAGAGCTAAGTGTGTTTATCCTTTTTTGTCCCATCTTGGTGCAACAGAAACTCCTTCTAGAGGTAACCTGAGGAAGTCAAGGGACTAGAGTTCTGTGACCCTTTACTGAGGTACTTGCCAAACTAATAACAAATTTCAGTGGTGGTGCCATGATATGATCTTGAATGGAGACCCAAAGGAGGAGCTGTCTGTAGAGCCAAGCAAAACACTGTGGGCACACAGGAGAAGGAGCACCACAGCTTGTGCTTGGCTGGTTTTCTTTAAATAGGCAGTTCCAAAAAGCTCCTGTGATTTTCACAACCAGTCCTGTTAATACAATCCTGCCTAATACTGATGAATCATCCATCCTGAGATCCTTTCCTTGGTAAGTCCATGGAAGGCATGAGCCAAGGCAGGGGAGCTCTCAGAGCCTCAGCCAGCTCTGCAGCAAGGCTATAGCCCAGAGCACGATGCTACCAGCAGCTCAGGTCCTGAAGCATGAGAGGAACAGAGGAAGGAGCCTGGTGACCAGCCCATTGCTCCCAAAGACAGGACTGCAGGGCACCAGTCTGTCTCAGCAAGGGGAGGGGCATGGAAACAAGAACTGAGGGAGAAAACAAGGAGAGAAAGAAGCCACAGAAGGAAATGGAAGGCAGTATCTAGGGCAGGAGTCCAAGCAGGGCGCAGGTAGGGAAGAGAGCAGGTTGTCAAAAAGCATAACAGACTTTTGCTTCTTTGTGGCAGAGCCAGATACATTGGTGAACATACCAAAACCAACAAAACTATCACTGAAAGTCTTTCTGCAAGTATTTTTCAGATTTTTGAGGGGAACAAAAGCTCCCAAATCACAGTATTTGTTTTCAAATGATGAAAGGAATGACACTTTCCAAGTGTTTAAAATTACTTTAATGTTAGAAAAAAATTCCTTTGTCATCTTTCCCCTGTCCCAAAAGCCTTGTGAAAAATAATTTTCTCCCTGTACTGTGAATGTTCTCTTCTCCATAATGAGTATTTTCATTATGTAAAAAAAAGTGGTTTGCTATAATTTCATCCAATGGCTGAAAAAAGGAATATATGCCCAACCGAAGCAATAAAAATAGAAAATGGAAACTTTTTTTTTTCCAATGGAGGTAAATGATAAAACAAATTTGGAAAATGTAGCTTCAGTGGGAAATAACCTACATCTCTGGTAATCCCTGAAAATGTAAAGGTAATAACTTGGTTGATTCCGGGAACTTCAGATTTAGGAATTTTCTGAGTTATGAAGCCAAATGTCACTCCCAAAACAGAGATAAACTGTGTTCCTTTTGCTTTCTAAGCTTTAAGTTTTCCTGAACAACCAAGACAGCTATGAAATGACCTTAAAATAAAACAAAAGAGGTGCACTTAAACCCCACTAAGAACTCTTTCCCCTGTCCTCCCCACCCCAATCCTTCAAAATCCCACAAACCAAAGCAACCTCTCACTCCAAGATCACCACACACAGTCCCTGGTCTCTGGATGGCACGGTCTGGAAGGACACCATGTACCAAGGCATGTTAAGCTGAACATTTATGTCTACCCAAGCTTGAGCTAAATCCTCTGACTGCTGCCAGCACAGCTGGACAAGGAGTGACCTTGTCCTGTCTGGGCTGAGGCAAGGGCTGTGGTCTTGCTCCTGGGGCTGCCAGGCTCCTCCAGCCATAGCCCCAAGCTCTCCGTGCTGCTGGTCACTCACAGCACTGACCTGATCTCCCAGTTCTTCAGCCACAAAGTCGGTGTGTGTATACTCACATATACTTGTGTGCACCTACACGTATATTTACACACATCCCCCCCACCAGAAACCTAACTTACAAGCAGTCAATTATCCACTGAGAGACTGCTACTAGAGAAGTTACCCAAACAATAAATAACCTTGCTCCTTTCAGTGCTAGTTTTCTCCAGGAAATACAGGCCAGGCCTGTAATGTCCTTTTTTTTTTTTTAAACAGCAGAAGGCTGTCCAGTCATTTTCTTGTTTCACTTTCAATATTCTTCAGCCTTAGTTATTTTCACAGGCCAGGGAACAGAGATGATTCTATGATTCCACTGAATCTGGCTCAATAGCATTCTTTCCACCCTATTTCCCAGATGTACATTTGATTTTTCTTATGTTATCACCAATACAATAATCCTTCAGCTTGCTGTTTTACACTGCCTCTTTTCAGCCCCTTGTCCTCCCCACAGCAGAGCTGGAAGGCAATGAACTGAGGATCCCTGTTCTGAGCCAGCCCCCTGCATGTTTCTTGACCACGCCAGCTAACAGAGGCTCTGTTGTGCTCTGCACTGATAGAAACGTCCCAGCCAAACGAGTGAAAGGCAGAGGATAGATTCATATTATACAATGTTAGTGCTATCAAAATACAGCTGGACCTAAAGAGTCTATTCAGAAGCTCTAGATCGTGTTTAAAAAGTAAATAAGGTGTCTCAAGCACAGCTGCCCTAAAAATGCAGCTTAGTGGAATATTTAAGACCATTTTACAAAGTAGTATAAGAATCTGAGTTTGTTCTCTTAGTTTCCTTATGTGCCAAAAGAAAAATGAAAGAGATTAAACTTTGGTTAACAACTAGACAAATGACACAACAATATTTTGCCAAAAGCAAGACATGCAACTTATTTGCTCTAGCTGATGCAAATTAGAGCTACTTTTAGAGTCTGTTATTAGGTGTGGAAGTCACCCAGGCAAACAAGCCCAGCACAAGGGCCTCTGCACCAGTCTTACCACCCAAAAAGCACTTTATGGCCCCTATTGCTGTAACTCCATAACCCCTTCACCTGAGAGCCAAGGTGATGAAATGTATGGACTGTGGCCACGGGGGAAAGGTGCTATTGTTTCTGCTTAGTCCTTATGTTTCAAAGCGCCATTGCAGAAAGCAAAACCTTGATGGTGCAACAGCTCAAAGCAGCAGCACTCAATTCTTAGGGAGTTGTCTCCTCAGAATAACAAAATAGAGACAACCATAACCGTGCCAGGCCCACATTGGGAAACTCTGAGAGCTCTGAACTAAGCTATTGCCAATGACCCAGGGAAAGTACACAGATATCTTTGTGGCTCTGAAAGGCACAAACGCACTGTTTCCTCCCAGGAGGAATCTACTCCTGACCTATTTTTGGCCAATAGCCTTCATCAAGGCAGGAGATACTCTTTCCCTGTATAGAAGATATGACTGAGAAATGCCTCTGCACAGAATTCAACACCAACTTTGTTCTCCATTAACTTTGCTATGATTTGTTTTTTCATCACCTGTACACTTCATGATTTCTCTCAATAATCACTTAATTCCATTATTAAATCCAAGAAACATTACAAACTTTTAGCTTTCAGCTTTAGGGCAACATGAAAAGAGACAAGATTATGAAAAAAAAGAAAATAAGATGGGCTGATAGGGAGGGACAAGTATTGCTGCTGCTACCAGAGTAGTGACCTGCCAGTGCATTTGAGACACCTTACCTTATCCCCTGGCTGTGGTCTCATAAGGGAGACTTGATCATAGCCTCGTCGAACCAAAGCCCACAGTGCATCAAGTTTACCCTGGAATTTAAAAAAAGACAAGATATGACCAAGAAATTTTGTGAAAATAGAATGAGATTGAACTACAGGTGGGTTGATACAGCTTTATTTAAGCTCTCTGCACACATACAGGTCCCGTGCCCTTGCCCTCTGTACATTGCTTATCTGGACAACCAGAAGAACTTCAGTGGGGTAACAAATACTCAATATGCAGTTGGCCAAATTCCATCTGTTCAAAACTCACAAATTCCATCTGTTCAGGACTTTAATGTGAACAACTCCCTTAAGAGGCACAATTCTACAGGTGTTACCTTAAGTGCTACTGTCACCTGAGGCATTACAAAAGGCAGAACAAAAGTACAGTACTGATGGGAAGAGAACCAGAGCATGGATAAACAGCCACAAGACTACCTACCTAGGCAGACTTTAAAACTCACAGATGCTTTCCAGACAAATTTAAGCACTGTTTAATTGGTCTGTGAGTAAGGAGGGGATGGGGGAACTCATCCCACAAAGCAATGTTTTGGGACATGGTCATAAATTTATGGGACGAGCACGGTATGCTGCTCTCTTGACCATGCTAGCCCTCCAGCTTCCTTCTCTGTAAGCAGAGATAAGAGCTCCTCCCTGCCTTTAGGGTTGTGTGAGGATACATACATTAAAAGACATTGAAACACCAGATATTATAATGACATGGGAGAATTGGGAATGAAAATGTGGAGAGACTGGGTGACTTGCCCAAAAATAAAACACTACTGTCTTGTGGCTACACTAGGGGGAAACAGAGCTGGATCCCAACCCAAGGCCTTAGCCACAATGCAGTCAAAGCAAGGACAGTGCATTTTATCTGATCCTTTTTCTATCCTGCGTCGAGATGGCACAAAACAGCATCTGCCCTCCCTAAGATTTGAGTGATCTGGTGTTGCCACTCAGGCTGTGCAAAAGTACCTGAAAAGATGGTGTGAGTTGAGGAAAGGAAGATCTCTGCTCATGCCCTCTACTCTTCCTCAAAAAAGTATGCCAACACAGTGCCAGGTGAAATGCATATTCCAAGAAACAGGCAAAGGTGAGGATGAACGGTCACTTTTCTAAGTAGGCCCTCCCAGCTCCACCAAAAGAAAGGCTGTGCTAAGTGAGATATAGTACCTCACAGGATGTGAGAGACTTGGTAAAATTGAGGATGACACACATTACCTTGATTGGAGTGTACCATTTTCGCTGGGAAGGTGGTTTTCTCACATGGGGCTTCTTTGGCTTGGGTTCCCATGGCTCATACTCTTGTTCCGGCAACTTAATAATAGCATTTTTGGGCTTTTCCAATTTTGCTCCTTCCTCTGTTGACCCCTTGTCTCCCCACCGCACCTGAAATCAGGAGAGCACACGGTAAGAGGACACTTCAGCAGTCCCCACCAGCAGGTGGTTTCCACAGATCTAGTTCCTGATGACCCAGTGCTACCTGAAATGAACTCAAATTTATGAAAGCACTGAACGCCCACCAGAATAAAAAATAAACATCTAAGAATAAAATAGTCTCACTCAAAAACTGCTTGAACTACCAGTCTTTGCACCTTCCAGCAATCTAAGGTGTTGCGGGAATTCACAGCATCCGGGGCAGATGAGAACCATTAAGGCTGGTAAGACCTCTAAGATGATTGAGTTAACCCAGCACCACCATATATGCCATTAAACTATATCTCAAGTGCCACATCTACACACCTTTTGAACACTTCCAGGAATGGTGATTCCACCACTTCCCTGGACAGCCTGTTCCAACTCCTGATCATCCTTTCAGTGAAGAAATTTTTCCCAGTATCTAATCTCAACCACCCCTGGTGCCATTTCCTCTGGTCCTGTCACTTGTTACCTGAGAGAAGAGACTGATCCTCTCCACAATCTCCTTTCAGGTAGTCATAGGGAGCAATAAGATCCCCCTGAGCCTCCTTTTCTCCAGGCTAAACAACCCCAGCTCCCTCAGCCACTCCTCAAAAGGCTTGTGATCTAGACCCTCCATCAGCTTTGTTGCACTTTTCAATTCCCAAGTGAAATCTGAAGCTCTCTTGGGACACAATAGGCTTCCCACTGCCTCATGCAAAAAGCAGGCAGCAGCACCAGCTAAAGATGTGCAGTCTTTACTTTACAGCCAGCCCTATGCAGCTCCTGCTTTTGAGTTCAAGTGAAAAAAAAGGTCAGTGGAAGATGGTTTAGGAGCATCGTCCCTCAAACTTGTGCAGCTACTACTAAGAACAACATTTCCAAAGATGACTTTGGACAGTCAGAAGAGAGAACAGTAACTTTATCTTTACATAGTAGACACTACTTATTTCAAGCTGAAATTCTGATTTTGTTGTCTGACTTAGCTCAAACAGAAATGTGACTGTGCATTCAAGAGCAACATATGATCCATGGTGTCACAGTCAGCATACAATCTCAGCAGCAAGCACAAAATTCTCCCAAGGAACATGGTTTAGGACACTAAGATGCAAGACTTCATCTGCAGTCTTGCAGGGACTTGCTGAGAAACCTTTCCTTCTATAGAAGCCAGGCACTGCATAGATGGGAAACTCAAATATTAAAGCAGTGTAGCGCTGCCTGAATGTTCTCGGACAAGAGAACTGGACACAACCACAAAGGGTTTGATTCATTAAATTAAAACTTCTTTTGGTGCTTATCTCATTTCTTAACCTGCAAATTTCCTCTGGCTCATAATGCTAGATTCATTTAATTATTCATGCGAATGATAGCAGCTTGATGACTGTTACTTGGACAGCAGGTGCCAATTACATGCACAAGCCCTAATTAAATCCCAGTCTCCAGTCCATCAAGGTACCTCTTTAAAAAAATCACGCAAAAACATGTTGGTACAATTTTTAATTAAATGTGCTGGGGTTTTTAACATTAAAGAATAAGCCAAATACCTCCATCCTCTTAATCCCACCAACACCTCGACCTCCATAATAAGATGCATCCACGGTTGGCCACTTTTTCTTTGGCAATCCATCTTCATCATCTGAGTCCTGTGGGAAAGACAGGGAGATATTACTGTTGTTCTCACATAAAAAGCATAAACTATGGAAAATAGCTGAATATCTTACGGACCAATTCTTGGGTATCTGGCTTTGTGTGTTATGCTTATTTGCTGACAAAAAATAAAAAAGTCTCTTGTCTATGCAGCTGCAATTTTAGCTAGGGAAGCCAGAGAAGATTGCCTATTTCTCTCTCCAGGCTGCTTTTATTTAGTCAAATATGCATTGAGCTCCAAAATCCCAGCTGATTTGTAAGGGAAGGCAAAGCACAGATCAATTGTACACTATCCTGGCTTGCCACCATGCTATGCAGAAGGTGCAATGATGAGTTAGCCCGAAGAAATTACTTATTAACTGCACTTTTAGAACTTAATGTCACCTAACAGAGGAAAAAAAGCTACCACTGTTGAGTTTTCTAACTGAACAGGGTTCAGATGGGAGCATCTCCCAGTTGTCAGGGAGATTGTCAGAGATCAGATCCAGAGCAATTATGAAGACTGAAAATTATTTTTCTGGAACATGCAAGAGTCTGAACTAGAAATTTACTTCAGATTCATTTTTCTCTTCTTGCTGAACTAAAAGCTGGCAAATATTTCTGGTTTGACAAGCCTGGGAACACACCTCTAGATCTATCATCTTGAGCCAATAGAAGTAACCGGGATTTCTCAGACCCTGTATCGTTGCACTAAGTCAAGGCACCTGAAAGTCACACCATGACACTCTCCAAGTACACACAGAGCTGAGGAAAGAGCTCAACAAACCTCCTACAATATCTTCTTCATTCTTCAAATAACTATACCTCATGCTGATATGCAGACATGCATGCTGCTCTTGGACTGGCCATGCACAGTGCTCTCTGTTAATTTTCATCAGTACAAGTATGTTTCTAGAAACACTAGCTGGGCTTAATTTTTAATTAAAAAAATATAAATCTAGTGAAATCCAAATACTACAGATGGGCATAAATTACTCTTACATTACTAGATGGCATTTTCTCAAAATTGGCCTACATGTTTCTGTTGGAATGTAAAAGGAATAGAGAGCCCAAAAGACAATAATAGCTTTTTAAAAACATGCTTTAATTTTTGTTTGTTCGTATTTACCTCTTAAGTTACGCTTCGAAGAAAGGTATTTCCATCAGTTATTCAGTGACATGTGGTCTCTCAGCTCTGGTTCAATGGGTCAGTTCCTCCAACAAATTTACTATGGCCAGGTAAAACTAGAGTTGACATTCCCATTAACTAGTAAGGGGAGCTTGAGTTTAGTTTTTTTGTAGTTTTGGCACCTGAGTATTACATAAGATACTGTGTCTCTTCCATGTGATGTAACACAGATTGCAACTGTTCATGTCTAAGCGCTCTTATTGCTGGCGAGCCTGACACTAGCAGGGCACAGTAAAGAGCGACAGCTGATATTTTCCAGTTGATAAAGGATTCATACCAAACATCCCCTACACTGAACACACAGCAAACCAACATTAGCAGCTACCACATGGAAATCCAATGCTTGCACTTTAGAACGTTTTAAATAACTATATTCAGTTTAATAAGTAGCAATACCAAACTGTATCAGCTAAAGTGCAGAGTACCATACCTAGGGAGCCTAGTGCTAAATGTAATGAAATCCATTGCACAATTACAATTACTACAATACACTATCATTACAATCCATACTGGATAAAGGCCAAGAAAAGGGATGGATAACATCTGTATTCTGTGTTATTCCTGGAGGCCTACATCAGCTCAGTCTCTGATTGCATTTAAAATCTCTGCTGATGACAGTAATTGCAAAACATCTGGGAACTGCTGCAGGGGTGCAATGCTCTCTGAAACCTCCTTCAAATGCAGCAGGCTGCAGTTGCAGACTTTGTGATAGCACTAATCACACTAAACCCAGCGTGAATTCTGGTGTGTGTTCTGAAGTTAAATTGTCACAGTACTGCTACTCAGGACAAGCAGCAGGATCACACACACAGTAATGGTGGCCTCTAGCAACCTCAAAACAGCAGCTGTGGTTGCCTCCTTATATTCATGCCAAGTTACAGCAAGTAAGCAGTAAACTATAAGCTTCTCTTGTGGGTTAGGCAAGTATTTTTCCATCATTTAACTGTCTATGCCTAAGAAAGAAATAAAGGCAGGCATAAGTTTCCGCTGGAAGTACTTTTATTTACAACTATTATTTTCATGAAATTAGTATGGTGAAACAAAGCTGAGGTCAGGGTCAGTGAATTACTGTCCCCAAAAGAGCCAAATACAACCCTGTCTCAAACAGCTCAAAACCTAAATGGAGAAAGGCTAAATATCCTTCCAAAGGTCACTCTGCAGAAGAGCCACAGCCAGGGCAGGCTTTTGTCTCCCTCTCCTGTAGCAAAGTCACAAGAATGTGGCCTTTGCTGTCCTTTATTCCAGTTGCCAGACTGTTGCTTACTGCCAATCCGGGCTAAACTCCTGCTGAGAACAATGCCAGCTTTACTGGAGGAGGGACAGCTGTCAGCACAGCTTGGGAAGCAAAGATTTGCTCACACACCTGTTTGATGCACAGCAGAAGGAGCAAAATACCATAGGAACTGTTGGTCTGTGGACTTTTGAGCTGTGCAACTGTTTTCCCCCTGGATGGAAGCAGTTCTGCTGCATGTATATAAAGAGGCCGGAAGGCAGAAATAACTGTCCTGACCCAGAGGACTTCCTCTCACAGCCTTCAAGGTGTCATTAAGGCACCAACAGGGCTGACATTCCTGGGCAGCACAAAACACTGCACAGTGGCTGCAGACAATGCCACAGCTCAAAAATAGCACACTTACAGGCTCTGGAGGGGGTGGTGGCGGCAGTTCCTTGATCACCTGGAATGTATAAAAAATGGGAGAAATCTGAGACAATGGTAGGATTCATCCATCTCAATACTATGTCCTCTCTACTTTCTTGCTCATACCACAGATGAGCCACTCTGCTTCATTCCCCCATATTCAATCCTCTCCTTAGCAGCATTGCTTCTCAGCATGCATAAAATAAATCCAGATGAGATGCTAAATCCATTGCATTGAATTATCTGATTAGTCAAAAAGTGCTCTATTAAGTAACCCTGGTAGTCCTGCCTAAAAAATACCATAATTACCAAGTTAGTCCTAAGATATTAACTCAGAATCTGCAGCTCCTCTGAATAAGTTAAAGAAACCCCAACCAACAAATCCCAAAAAAACTCCCTACTCTTTTCTTTTAAAAGGACTATAACATCTTATGCACATGTTAGTAAATCAATTCCATTACATTTTTCTGCAGCAGGTTTCAAAGCTGCTCTAATGGAGGTCTCCATCCCTACAGAAACTTCAGTCACATCCATGAGCTTACTTCTCATTCAATGTAAAAATTATGTAGGCCTTGAGATAATCAAAAACCCAGACTAGAATGACTTCAACAAGCACTTTAAGCAATTTGTTGAATCAGGGCTTTACAAATGTGGCAGCATTTTTCTTACACAAAGTTAACCACCCACTCTGTGCTTTGGCAGAGAATAGATGAAACCAAGTCAATAGAATAAAAAACTATACTTACCACCGTGCAGCAAAGGGGCCAAAACCACCACAGAAGAGCCAGAGCCAGCAGCAGAAAAAGAATCAGAAGAGCAATGAAAAGGATGGTCCCCGTCAGCTGCAAGCAAGGCGATTATTTCTGAGTTATCTGTGTATGTCTCAAAGAGGCCAGCAGCCCTGAAGTTACATATTTAGAGTCAGCTTTCCCTCACAACCAGGTCTCAGGTAGATTGTACAGAATCTGTTCAAAGTCAGTATCACAGAACAGAGCACAACTTGCTCAGTGCATCAGCTCCCAAGCCTGCCTATGATGCCTCGTGACTCCAACTGTTCACACAACCTTAGCCTGAGTGATTATGCAAACCAGTCAATAATGCTGTTTGTTCTTGGTACTCTCCTTAGGGCTGGTTTGACTATTTTTAGTGAGATGTTGTAATCATTATCCTCAGCATTTCTGATTCATATATTCCACTGACCTCTCTGCAGAGAACAGTGAGATTCTGGGCATGGATAGCTAAGGGTCTACCTTCAAAATCAAAGTTAAATTTTCTTTAAAATTACAAGAAACAAGCAAAAAAAACCAATACCCCAAAGGTTAACCCTTGAAGTTAGCTTTTTAGAGCAGCTACGCAACCAGAGAAAAATCACAGTTGTGATTTTTCTGTGTAAATCTTGATGGATCCTTGGCATTTGGAGCATTTCATGTCAGCACATTAAGAAGAGGTATTAACTCTGCATTGCTCTGATGACTACTGGAATCAGGTTTTCATTTGCTGCTTGCCTCCTGCAGAACATACAGAGCAGATAGCTTTTGGAAATTAAACATTTGTTGCACAGGGGCAGTGGCGTGCTGGGACAAGCCTTATCCTTGGACTCTATTGGGTTCTGAAACTGTATTAACTCTGGTGTTTCAGCTATTTTTTTTTTTTTTTATATTGGAAAAAGAAATCTCTTCAGTGGTAGATTTTCAAAATATGAGAAGAGGTTCAATTCACCACCAACAGGGGTATCAGAGAATAGGCAGAACTTAGCAGCAAACTAGAGGAGAGCCTGGGACTAGGAAGATGTGAAAAGACCTTGACAAAAGGTCTGTGAATCAGGCCGCAGAAATAGGAGTTGGCTACAGAGGAAGATGTAAGAGATTTCCAAAAAAGGATAGGTGAGAGAATAAAGGGAAAGAAAGCAAATTCCAAAAAGGATTGAGAGATTATAAAGTCCATGAGATTCACCTTATTAAATCTAAACTACTTGCTGAATTCCCATGACACTAGAGACTGATGCTTAGTCCCTTCTTACAACAGGGATTCCATTCACTGTTCTGAGTACATCGGTTTTCCCCTCAGACAATGAAAATGCTGAGGGTAGAAAAGACAGAACCAACTAATAAGAGCTTTACAAAGTCTAGGTGAGATCTTGTGTGACCTACTTGGGTGATACCTGGTTCTTTCCCAGGCCAAATCCTAGAGCTGTCATGTTCAATATGGGACTAACACAAATCCAGTTACTACTCCATGCTTTTAGGCAGGTAACCTGCTATCCCACTTATCTGTCACAGCATCACCATCCCTCCACTGCTCTGTGGCTTTTTGTTATGGATGCAACAAACTGACCTGTTTTGGGAGGTGCTATTTAGCTCACCTTCATTTGGGCAGCGAGCAGGGATTGCTGCAACACGTGCCAGACTCCCTGCTCAAAGAAGTGCTGTTAGAGGACACACTGCCCGGCTGCAGTCCAGTGCTAAGCCCCCTCTCTGGCCCTCCCACGGCCCCACGCAGCACTATCGCATCTCAAAGCAGACACTTGAGGAGGCATGAATTCCCAGTGAAGTCAGTTTGTTGAGAAAAGGATGAGTAAAAATCTAACATAACGTTAAGTACTGCTGCACTTCTCAAAAGCAAACCCAAGCACAGTAGCAATGCAGTACCACTGCTACTATTACTCCAAATACACATTACACCTCCTTGTTTTGTAGCCTTTGTTCCCAAGCATTGCTTTTCCCATGCTAACTGCACACATAAATTGCTGAGTCTTTTGCCAGCAGCAGCTCAGGAGCTGCTGGCAGCAAGAGCATTAAAAGTCTTCTTTTAATGATTTTAATGATACAAAGCACCATAGTGAAGCAGGACTTTGAAAGGAAAATAGCAGACTTCATGCAGCTGAACAGAAATAAGCACAGGGATCACACAGAGGCTTTAGGATTATAGTGAAGATACTTACTGTACAGAAAGGACAGAAGGACCAGCTGGGGAGGAGAGCTGAGCAGGCCAGCTGACTGCCACCCACAGAGAAGGAAACAGGAGAGGAAAGGAAATGAAAGGGGTCTCTAAAATGAGAAGAGTGAAACACATGAAATTAAGACAAAGTTGGAAACTGAACTGCCAGCCTCCCTGCTTGTGGGATGTAATCAGAGCAAGAGTATTTTTGTATCAGCTGCAAATCAGGCTTCCTGCCTCCTTCATATTTGATCTGCAAGAGACTGGTCAAAAACTGTCAGATTGACAGGACTGGAGATTGGATTCCTCTCTTTATCCTAAGGCTACCAAAAGAAAAAGCTTCCTTCATCAATGCTCTGGCCTTTAGGAACACCAGCGAGGGCTGAGACTTCAGTCTTCATCAGAAATAGGTTACATATGGGTAACTAAATGCACCAGTTAACACTTGTGTTTCACTGCAGACTTGAAAGGTTTTATAGTACCTGAGGTAAAAGAGTGGAATAAAATGTGAAAATATCAGTCCTTAGTATAGAAAATCTGGAAGAAAGCTTCAGCAAAATAGAAATAACTAGGTAAAGAAGCAAACATTTTTGCTAAATTGAGTCCCTGCACCCTGGATTATTCCAGCAATTTGGTGTGAGATTTCCCACCTTCATTGCTGAAAACATCATAAAATGAGATTTACAAGTTCCAGTTGCCTCTATCTGCATTCCTGCCCTTCTGTTCTCCAGCTGTCAAAATGGCCAACAATGATTACAAACCAATATGACAGCATTTGGCATAGGCTATAAAAGTCCTTTTGACACTAATAATAAAGCTTAAGTTTGTAACAAACATGTTTGCTATCAGGTACTTCAGACAACTTGGTTTAGACTGCAAGTACAAGGTCACATAATTAATCACTCCTTCCATCATCTTCTCAGATCTCCTTCCAGCAAGAGCTTAGTTTTGAGGTTCTCTCTCCTGGGGTAGGAATGGGCAGGGTGGCCTTCATTGTAATTTTTTACTCAGGAAATCTATGATGATCTATCCATCATCAATAACAATTTAATCTTAAGTAGCCCTGGTTATTTTTCCAGGAGCTGCTGGGATCCAGTCAATAGCAGTGATGCAGGAGCTGTAGAGCGCTCATGCTCTCTCGAAGAGGCTTTGCCTGAAGAACCACTGTCTCTTCCCAAGGTCTCATGGTTCCTCTGTCAAGCGCCATTGGAATTACTCACACAATGTGTGCTGGTGATGCTGACAGAGCTGGAGATGAATGTTAGCCCGTTGTTCATGCTGACTTGTAGGAAAACCACCCTAAAGCACAAAACAGATACACTTATTTTTAGTGTCATCTTTACACCCATTCTTACCTTTACTCTGTCTCTATTTTAGCCATTGGCTTACGAACATGCATGGACAGCAGGGATGTCCTGTTGAGTCAAGGCATTTCATAGCTTCAGGCACTTACCTGCATCTGCCTCCCTGCCTGCCCAGTAGCTACCCTTTTTATGTTGTCTTAATTGAGCTGGGACATATGCTCTTTCTTAAAAAACCCTTCATTCCACCTGGGGCAAAGGGCACTAGGACAGTGAGACATAACAGAATGCTTCAGACAATTGCAATCCTACTGTAGATAGCACAAGAAACAGACTTTTTTCTTTATTTAAAGAACACCTTCTACCAATTACCCAGAAGGTGTTTTCTTTTGTATCCAAGCAAATCCAGAACACCCGCACCGAGGTCAAGAAGGGTAAAAACACTGAAATGCCAGGGAAATTCAAGAAGAATCTGTCCCTGGCTGTTCTCTAATATCAGAGCAAAGGTCTAAGGTAGAAAAAACAATCAAAAGCAGTAACAAAAAAAATGACAAAACCCCACCAAATTAATTTCCTTCACTCACAAACACAAGAGGGGAGGGATGAATTCACCCTCAGCCCCAGTATACTATTTAAGCATCCAGGGAAAAGGTAGGGCATTGTGCCATGTCTCCTAAAAGTCTACAGTATTAAAACAGCTGAAAAACATCAACACAAGACAGAACAGAGCAAAACACAGGAAGCAACATATACAACAGCAGCAAAGGAATTCAAATCAAGCATCTCTTTTCAATCAAAATTAAAAGTTTGCCTTGAATTTAATTATCTTTTGTTCTGAAAAAAACCAGAATACAGGAGGACAGGAGGAATCACTGCTCTGTGATTCTATGATATGGGGCCATGGTCCAGCAAGACCTTTGGTTACATACACTGTGCTAAAAACCCAACATTGAATAGAGCTATGCTGGCTTATACTAGGAAAGGATTTGGCACAAAGGAGGTGGTTGCAATATGACACATACAGACAAATTTATTAGTTTGACACTTTGGGTAAAATTCTGAGCCTTTGGCTTAGTAATGACATCCTCATCCAGAAGTCCACTCTCTCCTGACACATGCTGGAAAGCAATACTTACTGTCCAGCATCTTCGATCACTGGTGCAGGGCAAAGTAAGTAAGTATCATGAACAAGAGTCGGCTTTTCGTCTGAAAAGAAATTAATATAACCATCAGGGATGAAAAAAAAAATTGTTTCAAGCTGACCACCCCCTTGAGAAATGCTGACACCAACGACAGGCACAGATGAATGCAGTGTATTGGCAAGTACCAATACTCCCCAGTGGTGCCGATCACAAAGCCAAGTACTAGGATAACCTTTCATGTTGATGCCAACATGATGCTATCGGGCTAGAGATATCACAGTTAAGAAATGGAAGCTTATCTCTGTTCCTGACAGCACTGATCAGCCATTTGGAATTCAGCTTTGAGCAGTATTCATCACGTCTATCTGAAAAGTGCATGCAACCTCTACTCTTACTGAACACACGGACCCCTCAAGTTATGCAAGGGGTCAAAAGCTTAGGGTTCAGTTTTTGTCTACCCACTTCCAAACACACACAGAGAAGAATACAAGTCTGTACTGTTTGGGCCCAAGGAAAAGGAAGGAGAGAGATGGGGTGGAGCTGAAATGAACAGGTACTGGAGAAAAAAACCCCCAAACCATGGTTGGTCATTTACAGGAGACAGGCAGAGAGGGGCCATGACTGATGTTACCATGAGCACCTACCTTGCACTAGCTGCTTTTCCTGTACCTAACCTCCTCTCTGTGGCAGCATTACCTGCAAGTAGCCCATGTTTATAAGGGTTTGGTGCAGGCAGAGTAAAAGATAAGGGCACTCATATCTTTCCACCTCCTTGCACTCCACTGCTCCAGAAGTCAGCAGTGTTAATCCTGTTGCTTTCAAAATCACATCCAGAAAACCAAGACCCATGAATACAAACAGGAGGCCCAGCAGCAATCCTGCAATACCACTCCAATACAAGTGTGTAAGCTGAGGCACAAGAGCAGACACATCACTGCAGTGGCTACAGTTTAGCCCTGAATGGCCAGCAAAGCTATGGTGCCAGCCTGGAGGAAGACTGGTCTATGAGAGTCAAACCCGAGTGAATAAGGGACTGATAAAAGCTGCCATCTTATTTATACTTTAGAGGCTTTACACTCTATCTAGGAAAAAAATTAACTCAAGCAACAACAGATGTAACAGATGTTCCTTCATGCTTCACCCATTTCAAGCAAACCTGAAGACAGAACTCATTTCCCTGCTGTAGCAGAGGTGAGGGGCTGGAAAAATCAGTGATATGTTTTAGGGCCAGCCCGAGGGAAAAAAAGGCAGCCATCAGAGATCAGCATCTTATCACAACATCTGTTGCAAACCTAACCCATGGAGTTGGAATAAAATCGGGATAATTTTCCTCCAGTGTACTTCCAGGCCCAGGTCAGCACTCACTGTGTGAAGTCCAATCAAGGTGCTAGCAGACTGGGGACAAGAAGAAAAAGCAAAAGGTCTAACTGATAAACCACAAGAAACAAATCCTGCTTAAAGCACATCTGTAAGTGGAATAAGAGACCACCAGAGTTGATTGACTGCAGCATCCACACAGACAACTAAGATGGGAAGTGAAGGAGCAATTCATGTGCTCCCTCTTGTAAGTGAATTCACTGCTAGGGAAGGCACCAGTCTGGCCACAACAGGATATGAAAGCCTCTACTGTGCTCAGCCAACAAGGGTAGCATATACAGAAAAGGAGCAGAGCTCCCCTCCCCACACCATGCTTCACCCTGCCAAACACATGGCTTCTCAGGAATGAGAGAGGACTGCTGAGAAACTGGACACTCCATCTCTTTTGGCCATTCAGTCCTTTGCTGGGCTGCTGAGACAGCAAATAAAAGACTCTGTTCAGCACAGCTATGACAGGGAGTTTCCGCGTTACACAGTCACTGCGATGGGATCGGCAACTGGTGTCAGGGAAGAACAGAGTATGCCTGGGAGGCCTGGCTTTGCAGCAATTGTCTCCTGAGCTGGTGAATAAGAGTGCTGAAAACACCACCAGGGGATCAAGATAGCGTTATTTCTTTTTACTGGTGATGAACAAGGGAATAGGAAGCAATTTTAATTTGTCTTAAAACCTGATACCCAGCCCTTTCTTGCTGCGTCACCCATGTGCATAACTACAGTGGTGCTGAGTTCATTGTGCAGCAGCATGCCCCGTGGAAGCACTCACTACACAACATCCACACATCACAGCATTGAATAAGAATGAATTTCAAGCTTCTTTTAAGTGTAAACTCTACCCTAGCTCCCCCTCACATCTGCTGGCAAGGACTCCCCTTAACATGGATGAGAGTTGGCCAGTGTCCCATGAGGTGACACAGCCACAGGGGCCACTGGAATCCACCAGCCTACAAACTTACTGATAGTAAGGCTGTCATTGAGCTTGAAGCTGCAGAGTACCTGGTCGATATTTCTTGCATGATAAAAGCCGTTGCCTCTTACCACAACTTGAAAGGATTCTGTAAGTAAAAATACAGAAGATTGATGAAAATTAACTGAAATACAGCATTTCTGTTCACAGTGACCTGAATCAAAACATTATTGTTTACTGCCCTATATGTGAAATAAAATATTCACAGTGACACTCTCTCTGTTCAGCAGCAATGGCCAAGAGTGCTACAGTGGCATTAGTGCTTCAGAGTCTTCTCTTTGTCTCAAGTCAGCTCCCACAAGAGTAACACAGACCAGCAATGCCTTAGAGGTGCCACAGTAAAGTCTGACTTGATCGATGCTATCTCATGGTTCCTCCACAGCTTTTGGAACAGACGCTTTGCTAACCATAAGCACCAGTCCTCCCCTCATCTTCATGGCAGATGGCACGAGACTTTCACAGCAGCTGTGTTCAGGCAGATGCTGACAGCATGCAGGAGAAGGGAAGGGACAGAGACAAGGACTGGTAGCATTGCTGAGTTTATGTCTATAATGAAAGCACCTAGTGACACCATACCCAGCACAGTTAGAGGCAGGAAAGGTAACTTGAGAAAGAAAAGTACTAAGAAAGTTGGCTTTGTTTTCTCAGCTTCTCCACAGCAAGCCTTTAAAGTTATTCCTTAGTAACCTATTTAGTTAGCACTTCTCCTTAGAGTGCTGTTTCCTATTCTTCCCTCCCTCTTCCTAGGCACAGGTGAAGCCCAACACAGACCCATAGTTCCCTTTTTCCTAGAGCGATCCTGAATGGCCAAACTAGGCACAAGATGCACCAAGAGGGGAAGTGGCAAGGGAAACTTCCCTCTAGGACATTAAAAACCATTGCGCCTGCTGCACTGACCACAGAGATAACATCTTTAATGCAGGTATGTTACAAATTTGTTCTGTTCCCAGTACACTTTTGAAACTTCCTTTGATGCTACACACAAGCTGACAGCTGAGATCTCTGGCACGCAGCAAGGGAAAGCACAAAAGTTGCACTTTCACACATGAATCTCCTACTTTATCCGATTCCTCCACAGGGCTCTCACACCAGCCTCTGAGCAGCATTTGAGATCAGCCCAATACAAGGGGAACACCAGCACAACACAGGACCAATTAATCTTCAAGCTTCACATAGACAAATATTAATAAATTACATAGTTCTCCACTAGTAGCAAGTAAAACCACGAACAAGTCTACAAGCACCATCATTTATACTTTGATGAACATACTAAAAAGGAGAGCAAAACAATGTAGGTAGGATTGAGGGGAACAGTACATGATTTTTGGTGATATAAGATTTGGCTTTTAGTAACATTCCATACAAGGCATTGCCATGTTATTTGTATGCTTTGGAGGAAGGAATCATTATTGGAAAACACTACATGAGGCCCAAAGGTGGCTGAAATATTCAGCCTCATGTGCCTGTTCTTCATTATCAAGCTATTGTAAAGCAAGTTAGCACAAGGATGTGGAGTGCTTTAAGTTTTCTGTACAAACAGCTTGTTTTTGCCAAAAGCACTCTCACACGTTGCCATTCTCACTGCATTGAGGTCTCATGCAACTCTAGGTGACTTGGACAAGGGTATCGACAAATTACAGTCAAGCACTGGAAACCCATACTCTGGGTTTCCTCATGGTAACTTGCCCTTAGAGCAGGGCTCTGAACGGACACAAGTCACAAGGTATGTGGGAGTCGAAGAACATCTTTTGGGAGGAGGAAAAGAAAGTATCTACTGGAGTGCATTCTGAAATGAAACGTGTTTAGGCACCTTGCCAGGGAAAGATGATAAAATTTGAGAACTCACTGAGCTGAGCCAAGAGCTTCATCCCAAGAGCCACATGCACAAATCCAGCAACAGAATTTGGCCTCTTTTCTGGGAAGGGTTATATGTCCTGGTTCTCACTGAGGGTGGTGGGCACTTCTTTAATCAAATGAAAATGAACTGTAGGGCAGATTCATCTGCTTCTTACTCCAGTAAGACTCTTGAGTCACTCTTAGTCAGATTCATGCCTTGAGCCATTCCACATCTAACCCAGCTGATATACTGAAAATTATTCTTGATGAGCATCCCATTTTTTGCCAGCTGAGAGTCATGACCAGCCCATGACCAGCCAGAAGCAACTGCGCCTCTGCCCACCCACCAAAACTACCTGCCTGGGACCACCATTGCCAAACTTGCTTGTAGCCACCCACTTCACATTGACTTGAACACCCAGCTAAGATGATGATTTCTTTTTCCTCCTCATCTCAATTTTATATTATAAAAGAAGCTTGCTAAATCAAAGTTGAACTTACATTTTTCTTCCCTTCTCCTGAACTAATGGCCTTAAAAGGCAGCAACCACAAAGGCTTAATTAGTAGTTGTTTCCATGGCTTTAAAAAGATGCAGCAAGTAAGAAACTTTCAACACAAGACATCAGAGGTAAAAGCTACATCCAGAAGTTTAGTCTTGTCAAGACAGCTTAGCTCTCCTGCCGCTCTTTGCACTGTGACTGCCACTCTGCACAGTCAGTTGTGAACAAGTGATTGCCTGGTAACTGTCCACCAACACAAGCTGACAACATACCAGACTTGCAGAGAAATGTAAACAGCTGGTACTGGGTTTGTTGTTGCTGTTAAGAAGCCTGCCCCTTTGGTTGCTCTAGAGCATTAACGTGTTCTGGATGATGGTTTGTTGAAATGGCTAATTCCATTTAATTTTGTGCCCTGGCTCTGGCTGCGTCCTTTTCTTCCTTAGTTACTGTCAGATGATAGATTGTAGCTTTTGACAAGACAGCGAAGGGAAAAAGGTCAGCACTGAACTAACCGGGCGGCGCTGGCAGCGAGATGGTAGGTTGAAGCTGGTGTGCGCTGGCTGTGCTGTCGGCTCCGCTTCTCTGCCCCTGATGAGAAGCTGACTGCTTGCATCCACACCTGGTAGTTGATGTGGCCAGTAGGATGCCACATCCAACAAAACCTTTCAATCACGTCTGCGTACCATAAGCATAATCAAAGCAATGATGCTGTCAGATGGGATATGAGGCACCTCCGATTCCGCACTGATAGCCTGTTTACAGGCTCATGTCTTGGTCACTTTAAATCAGAGCGAACAGGAAGGGCCCAGCTACACTGCTCCACACTGGGGACAATGAATTTGTAGGGTCAAAAAGCATTAAGCATCAGATAGCTGTCACAATATGACGAGATCAATCTGTAAATTGACTTGCCAGATAGCTTTGTCACAGAAAGCCAGAGTTCCGACTGGAATTGCCACCACATGGAAATTGTTCCATCAGCATTTTACTAAACCTCTGTCAACTCAAAAATGAAGCCAAGATCACCAGTAATCACCAACACTGTAGCAATTTTGAGAACACTTACAAGGAGTCAGCGCCTGCTTTAAACTCTGATTATGATTTGCTTCCACCGAGCCACACAAAACCCTCATGATCTCATACCAAATTGTAAAAATTATTAGCAATGCTAAATAAAGTACAAAACAATTATCAACTTCTCACTCAGATAAGTTTCATACAAAAAACATGGACAGACACACATTTCAAGGCTGTAAATAGACAAGTATCTTTGCTGGAGAATGTGAGAATATATTTCACTCTTTCCAAAGCTCTTGTTTTTCAGTCATCATTTTGAAATGCAAACTTCTATTACATATTTCTTTAAATAACAACACTCCCCCCCCCCCATTCCTAACCTAAAGAAAAGGGGGAGGACTGTTGCATTTCTGGAAAATGTTACGTTCTAATTTTCAGCCAGTATGTACATACACCATGCAAGTGTATATATATTTTGATGTAGGATTCAACGGCTACGTATCTGAACAATACATTATTGGTAAACTATATCAGTAATTATCTAAATTTTAAATGCATAAAAATTCTGAGATTTCATAGGCCTCAGTGTTTTTTGCATTATAATCCAAATGAAGCACATCAAAAAAATAAAGCACATTATGTATAGAGTGAAACTATAACTGTCCAGTGAACTGGATTCAAGATCTGGATTCACACTACCATGAAAAAAGTTGCTAAATCCCAGAAGATTGCTTCCAGGAGACAGTGGTTCACACAGTTATACAGCTGAACTTCCAGTTATGTTGAATTAAGTGGGATAATAAATAATAATAAAGCTAAGCACAAACGTAAATATTTGTAGTCTCATGCTGTAAGACGCCTTACAGGAGCTAACTTCAGCTCTGGCTTGCAGGGTAGCAAGTGCTATTACAGGCCTGACTCAGTGCTAAAGACCATTTGAATACAACAGTACACAAACAGTGTCCATCATCCAGGACTGCAGCTTTGGCTTCCTCCTATTTTCACGCTCTCTGCTGTTACAAACAAACCTTCAAGCAGGTGAGATCCAAATCTTCATGCCCTGGTGATCGGGCACCAAAGCCCCACTGTGTGCCAGCCCTTGCTTTGTCAACGGGACAGAACAAACCTCAGAATTTAAGTGAAACAAGAGCTGGCACCTTGCTGAATCAGCAGCAATGCACAGAAACTGATTCTCCCCAATTTAGATTTGTCTTGTTTGAAAGCCACAGAGACAATGAAAAACTTCTACAGATGCAAGTAAGGCAGGAGTATTGTTTTTCCTTTCTTAAGGGCAAACTGTTTTTAAAGAGTACTTGTGTAATTTTAGTCACATTAGTGATGAACTAATTATCTAGCAAACTTAGCAAACAACGAAGTGGTTTGAACTCATTATCCTTTGGAAAAAAAGCGATTTTACTCTTTTTGCTGAAATATATTAATTTTTTTTAAAAGAATCTTCTCTCGAAAATTTATTTTCTCAAATACTACAGAAAAATATTTTCAATGTTCCATTTGAAAAAATGGTTTCAAAATCAACTTTCCAGTATTCTTAACATTGTTCTAAACAATTGCAAGAATATTGCTGAAATCCCTTCTATTGGAACACTCATATTTTCATGTAACTAAATGAATTCTTATTGAACAGGACAGCTTAAAATAAGCTGTGGCACAAAAAACTGCCAGGTATACAATAAGTAAGCAAAAAATAGGAAGGAATTTATGATTATGAAATGAAAGAAAGCTTTATAAGTCAAAGCTTTAAAACTGGGTTTTTTAATCAACTCCACAAGATTTTAAAAAGTAAAATAATTCCTTTAATTTTCCACAGATGAGATTTTACCACAAACATCTAGTCCACAATCATATACTTAGGAATAACTGAAAAGATACAAGGATGTTCCATGTTAAATTGAAATATTCAGGGCAAGATCATATTGTGATTGACATGTGGAAATGAAGAATGAACAGTTTCTCTGTGATACTTGTTAGATTTTTCCCAAGTTTCATATTTTTATCTGTTTTCAAGGTCAGTTTTCATGCATCGTTGCCTTTTTTTTTTTATGTGCTCCTTCTTTCTGTGTACAAGGAAATGAACACAATACAACAACACTAGAGCTAAGTAACCATGCTCAAAACTGTACCTCCCAGCAAACTTGTGGTGTCACTCTCACTCTGCTGCAATAGCCTCTTAAGTAGACAAAAAACACTGCAAGAGAATTGCTAACATAAACCAGAACAAATCCAAGTTAAATACACTAGACATGAAAGGCATAAAATTATCAACAGCTCCTCTGAGTACCCTTCATGTTTACCATTAAATATAATGGTTCTTTCAAATAAGTAAAACATTAGCATTCTGGAAAAAAGCAAAAGGTACCTTGGCTTATGCAGCAAATTATATTTGGTTCAATAAACCTTACATTTCTGTAAATGTTTTGCAAAATCCTGTTCTAACTGCTGACAAGTCCCAGCAGATCCAGGAACACAGTCTTCCCAGAAGTTCGTGAGACATCGCCTTCAGACCCTAAAACACCTCTGTCAGTCTGGCTTTACATCACTTTTGCTGTCTCTTTCAAACTTTTTAAGAAGTGGTATCCCCAAATCCCTGAGTGCTACCTCTGTCAGCTCTGCACGCTGGTACTCAGCCACAGCAGCTACATGTTTATTGGCGCAATGTTTTTCTCAAGCTGAGGAGGAACATGCAGGGCTTCAGCCATGGTCTGAGAGGACGCTCTAGCACATCCACAGGCTTCCGCTCCAGTACCACATTAGGTAGTTACTGACATTTCATCAGTGTCATTCGCTTGCCTTAACACACTGTTCTTGTGGAAACTTACCTCCTGCACAAACACTGGAGGGTTCAGCCGCTAGGATCTCAATGCAAGATTTCTTCAGAATCTAAAAAGATTTTGATAGTGGCATTTTTGGTAACCATTTTTATCTATGCTT
The DNA here is from genome assembly GCA_013400975.1 of Atrichornis clamosus. NCBI lineage: Eukaryota > Metazoa > Chordata > Aves > Passeriformes > Menuridae > Atrichornis > Atrichornis clamosus. The sequence goes on along the minus strand of WBMZ01011998.1, from coordinate 21,143 downwards.
TATTAATGGAGGAAAGGGCACCCTTTTCTGGGTTTCAGAATATCCAACTTACTGAATCAATGGTTCCTCTTAGGGCATAAAAGCCTCCCTTAACTGGAAAAACATGATCGATGCTGTCAGCAATCGTTGACAGCTGCAAAGAAAGACAATCATAAATCACAAGTAAAACAAAATTACAGTGAACAAAACCAGGCCCTTTCATACTTGCTAAAAGACATCATAGTGACATGAAATGATTTATGCCTCAAGTAATTAAATAAATGCCTTCATCTGATGCTGTTACTTGTGCAGTAGTCTAACAGAAAAACAAAACAAGAGAAAGAAAGCAAAGTTACCTGAGTTTCATTGAAGTCTTTCACTCCAACACAATAAACAATAGCTCCAAAGCTTCTGGCTCTGTTGGCCTAAAAAAACAAACAAACCACCTGCCATTAAGTGCAAAGCCATATAATCAGCAGAGCCAGCAGTAAATGTCTACAGGTTTGACATAACCTAGTTTGGATAAACAGAAAAGTGACTTACTTCCTGTTCTGCATAATAAAACTGAGCGTCCTGCAACTCTCCGTCCGTCAGGGCAATAATCACACTCGCCGTCCGAACTCCTACATGGAAGGACAGTTAACAGATTGCACGCACACTACGCAACATTCGGCAACAAGAAAAAGGTTTGAAGTGAGGCAATTCTTTTTGCTGACAAATAAATACAAATGCACAGGCCAGACTCTCAACCCGATTTGTGTGGACTTGGTGATGCACCAGTTGGAGGCCAGATGCAACGCATGCCATGAGCGAAAACCTGTGCACCTCCACATCACAAACATCACTGGAGGGAAGTGCTGCTCTGACAAGGTCCACACACAGACTTTTCTGTTCTGCATGAAATAGAGCACCTACCAAGAGTACACCTAGACCTTTCACACAGAGAAATGACAAAATGGATCTGCAGAGAAGGAGAGGTTTCCTCTCTTCTCTTGACAAACTTGTCTCTAGATAAACCTTGTCCAGAGATTGTGGTAAGGGATACCTCTGCAAAAGGAGGTGCCATCCTGCCTTCCTGCCATTCCTACATTCCTGCCATCCTACCTTCACCTTCAGCTCACTTGCAAAGAACAACCCCACTGAACATGACATGAAATGTGCTTCTATAGGGAGGTCTGCCCTACACTTCTCAAGTGACAAGAACTTAGTGAAATTCATAGGAATTCCGAGCATGTGAAAACCTTAAGATCAAGTTCATTGGAAAAAAATTATGTCTTGTGATATGACATTTCTTATTCCATCTACAGTTAAGTGAAAAGGCTGCATAGACTGCAGATACCTACATATGTAACACAGTATAGAATACAATGCTACCTAGAAAAATGAAACCTGTTAACAAAATTAAACCAAATTAATATGCAAACTATCATTCAACCAACCATTCTGAGTCCACAGTTTTTAAGCAAATTAACTAATATATGTTACTTTCAGGAAAGTATTTGTTATTTTTTCAAAATAATCTGTTACAATTTCAAGTGTCTTCCCCCATACAGTCTGAAATAAAAGACTGATTAGTTCTGACAGGTTTCTTATGCCACGCAGTCCTTCCCGTGTCATGTCAGACACAGACATAAATCTTAAAAAAGTGACCTGCAACTTGGGGAAAAAAAAATAGCTTGGATTCTCATATTCCTTTTTTTTTTTTTCCTCTACCCAGCATGCTTGAAAAAGGCCGAGAAAAACCTGGAGATCTTATTTTGTTTTATTTTCAACTCGGTTTTCTTCCCTGGTAATTTAGCTTATAAATCCACTCATCTACTCCTTTTTCCTTCCTAATTCAATTTACAGAATACTTGGTTAGTTCTTACCTATATGCTATAATGAGACAAAATTGTTTTCAGTTGGACACTTCAGGACTTGATTTTGCTGGCAGAAGTGCTGCAACGCTGTGCAGAGCTGCTGCTGCTGCTGCTGTAGACACTGCACACATTTATAAAAAGGCACTGACCTGTTTCTCCAGCTTCCAAAGAGACCACAAATGCCCACAAATGAGAACAGCCTCACACCAGGATATGAACCAGGCAAGACTTGTTAACTAATTAGATCTTCTTGTGGCACAGACTAAAACACAAATACACTTTCCTCTCAAAATGTAGTGAAAATGCACAGTTTGGCAACTCTGAATCCAAATCATCCCCACTGATGCAGAAACCTCATTCATACCTACACTAATGAGGATGTGGGAACACAGACAGGGGTGAGTGCACCAGGACAGAAGGGCACAGGAAAATGTGGGTATTCCTGTCCCCTTACTGCAAGATGGGCAGCTCTGGCTGTAATGGTTTGGTCTTCATTCTGCAATGGTCAGATCTGGGACCATACTGGTCTCCTCTGATCTTAATAAACCATGAATCACCATTTAAGAGTAGGGCTGTAGTCAAAATGGAATGCAGTATTGCATAACACCACTCCTCCTCCAATACTTCTTTCAGTGGGTTTACTGCAGGTCATAAAAAGAACTGTAATCCCTGTCTTTTCAAGGCAGATCTGCAACACGAACAATATACAACACATACCTCCATAGGTTTCGTGGTAAATTTGCTCATTTGCCTGCAACAAAGTGTAGAACATGGTTAGCTCTTATGTATGCCAGCAGGAAGTAAGCAAAGTTTATATGTGTAAAACAAAGAAAGTAGGTACTCTGTACCCTTTTAAATCCTTCATGCATGAACGTATCTCCTCCAGGCACTTCATCCCGAAGAATGTCGAGCCCTCGTCTTATGGCTTCCCTTAGGATTGAAAAAAAACCAAACAACCACAAACAAACAAAAAAAAAATCCCAGGAGAACATTTTAATAAAAGTTCTTTTTTTCTTTTGTTGAGATATTCCTGTACCACAGCTAGATCATGCACCCTGTTAATCAATTGCACAGAGTGCATACAGTTCAGCTGCAACACTGGCTGACTCAAGGTTTTTTTCAAACGCCATAATTTCTCAGCCAAATACCCACGGGAGCACAAAACCAGACATAAGGTACAGCATTAGGGTAACGTATTTTAAGGCTTCAATTCTGTCCCTGCTCCCTGCTCATTCTGGTATACTCTCCTTCAGGAAAAGATTGAATTAAAGCAAATGCCAGATATTAAACTCTGACAAACTGCAGAACAAAACAATTTAAAGGTTTCTGACCCTGTCACAAATATGGGACAAATTATAACTCCGTATTCAGTCATCAGGATAGTTGGGATTAGGATTTTTTCATTATAAAGACAGAGGCCAAAAGATAAGAGAACAGGATGGGAATGATGAGAATTTCCTATCCTAGACCAGGGACTGATCAACCTTCCTGGGGCACAGATTGCTCCCTGGAAACAGAGGCACTTGGGTATCAAGACCCTGTTTCATAGCTTCTTACTCCACAAATACCTATTAACCAAGAGCATCACTCAGGAACTTTAATAATTTAATTGATCATTGGTCACTAAAAGACCCTGATCCTTGGCAAGTTTTCATTATATTAATGGAAAACAAGTAAGGCACAAATATTCAACAGATAAGACGTAGGCAGTTCAAACATCAGCTCCAGATGCCAAGGAGCAGCCTTTCTTAAACAGGCTTTCTTTAAAAGAATAGTGAGAACCTTTCTAAACTCCATTTTGCAACTGGGTATTTTAGGTGACACAATCACAGTTACAGGGAATATAGGAATCCATACGGGATGAAGGTAAAAATCAGGAGCTGGGCTTGGGTATGTCCTTAGGGCAAAAAGCACATTTTTACCCTTTCAAAGTAAAAAGTGGCTTGCAAGCCACCTCTGGCACGGGTGCTGTCTGCAGACAGCCCAGGAGAGGGGTGCCACAGCCTGGTGAGGTCCTGCTCCAGCACTGGGGACAACCAGCTGCTGGTGGAAAGGTCAGGGCTTTGAGTTCCTGCCAAGGGCACTGGGGGACTTTCATACAGTCTTTTGCTCACCAGTTCAGGATCTGAGATCTCTTCCACAAAAATTGCCCTTATTTGAGTAGTTGGGGATAGCAAGGATGTAACCTGGATCCTCAACTGGAAATGCAGTTTCTCCCTGAAATACCACAGTAAAGAACAGACAGCCCAGCGTTGTCTTTCTCTTATGAAGCTGAAAAGAAAATCGTAATGGGAGACTCAGAGGCCTTCTAAGCCCTCCTCCAGCTGGGAATGGAGGAGAGGATTTCAGTTGGTGCCACACCAAGGACCAAGACAGACCTCCAGACACTGGATTGGGGCCACTCGCTGTTTGAGAGGAGGGATGGAGGGTGTTTCTGGATGAAAGCTGCGGCAGTACTTGCCTGTTCTCTGTTAGTTTCATGACTGTAGTGCCTCGTGAAGAAAAAACAATGAAAGACATCCGCAACATTGGACTGAAAGAGAAGAACAAGCCAGATCCTCATCACGTATGTTACTTCAGCAGATTTTCATTCACTAAGTACCGAGCAAAATAATAAATTATATATAGGAAATTAAAATAATAGCTTGAGAAAACTTTACCTTATGAACTTCTCAGCTAGGCTTTCCACAAAAGAGTAAATCTCAGTCCAGTGATTTCTGACACTTCCAGATCTGCATACAAAACATAACTGATTACATAAATCCTTCTTTACAGTGAAATTTCTTGTTCCACTTTGAATTTTAAGCCTGGCCTACTACAAAGGTGGTTAGAGACACAAAACACATAGAGTGGTGGTGGAAGCTGTAACAGGAACCATGAAGACAAAACCCACTGGCTCAAAGAGAAGCAGAAATTTATCTGAAACAGTTTACAACAAAATTCTGAAACAAGTTCAGTAACCCTTCTATTTGCTTTTGTTCCTTTTACAGCATAAAATATTTATATTTTCTTCTAGTTTAATTAGTTTTATTTTACTTCATTAAATCATCTGCTAGCAGATTATTTACTTTCCTAGAGCACAGCTCTGCCCTTGCAGCCACACAGAAAGTCTTGACTGATCTTTTATTCTCCCAGAATGCGTGGGAGAATGTTTCCATGAATTACTGTTTGTTTCAAAAGAGAAAGATTTTCAAATAATTCAGAAGGGAAAGGCAGTACTCTTGGCTAATTTGCTGGACTAATATTCTGGACAGTCAATCCCTGGCTCCATTATAGATTTCTTGTGAAAACTTGGGCAAAACTTAGTTACATGCAGAAGACTTACACAATCATGCTGCCATTTCCATTATATAAAACTAAGTTACTGGAACTCCATGGCTTTTTTCTGCCAAGTCTTACCAGGGACCCCCACAGTCTGGTGGGACTCAGACCTCAAACAGAGCCTTGCACACAGCAACTCTACAGTAAATTATAGATTTCTACCATGTTATCTATACCATACACTTTCAAGACATCAAAAAGGCTACAAAGCATGAAAGTCAATGGCTTTAAAAGCCCTCCCAAGGACTGTGGTGTTTATGAAAAAATGAGCTATTTGCTTTCCTTACTTGCCAAATTCATCTCTCAGGTGTCTCAGGGAGATAGAAAGAGAAATGAAACAATGGCACATACACAAGAATCACAGGGGCTTAGATGCAGAACTAAAATAAAGTTCTGATATTTAACTACTATGAAACAGTAGGGTTCCTCTAAGTGCTGTTAGGCATTTTTCTGTGTAAACATGAGAAAACAATCTCATATTACACTGCTCAGTTCTACTGTGGGCTTTCCAAGGGACGCTATGGCAGTCACTCCTGTGCCGGTATGTCAGATACAGAAGCCCACGTGTGCAATGCAGGATGGCTCTGCCTGCCCTGCAGCAGTGCTGGTGGAGTGGAGAAGAGCAAGGATAGAGGGACAAGGACCAAAAGGAGTCTGCTGAAGTACATGAACTAAAATAAGTTGGCTTGTGTAACTCTGTGCTTTCATGCTGCTTTTCTGGAGAACTGGTGATTCGTTCACAGAACAAACTGGTTATCAAAGAATGAAGACATATCCAGGCACCGAGGAAGGCAACAAAACACCAGGGACTGCTCAAACCAAGGTCCTTTGCAGTCCCCAGTTTATATGTGCTATGCAACAACATGTTTTGTATTTGTGAACAGCACCACTGAAAGGTGCTGGCACTATTTCCAAATTAACCCTATCAACACCTATAGTTCTCTAGAATTTTTATGAAAGTCCCAGGGTAAATCTCTAAACATGATGAAGTCAAAGAGATTTTCCTTGAATCTATCTGAGATACATCTACAGTTCCCAAATGTTTTTTAATTCCTTCCCTGCTGAAGATACAGTTTCAATTTCATTCTGAGCTTGCCATCTGACTTAAATTCAACTCCTGAAATTTTCAATGAAGTCAATTCCCTACACAGAACAGCCATAGTTTCTTACTTGGAAAAGACTGACCTATTTTGGATGAGGTATCAGATTTCTACTGCCAGCTGCAGAGGCACTGATGCAATCCAAAAAAGAAAGTAGCAGTGCATTTTCTTTTGAACTGCAACAAACCAACATTTCCAGTACTTTCTTAGGACTGTTGGAATTACTTTTTTTTTTTTACCACCCTTCTCTCTTTTTAAACTACTTCTTAGGCAACCAATGTCTTGGTAAAACAATCTAGACACCGAAAAGTTAAAAAGATCATAAGCCACTAATGGTGAAAAAAACCATGAAGCCTTTTAAAGTGAAAATGCACAGATAACCTTAATACTCTGCACTTCCATGTACTCTGATGCAATCCCCTTTCTTGGAAAGGGTACAGTCAGCAGAACTGAGAACTGACTGTAATAAATCAATAGATGCCCACCCCTGAAGAGCTAGGGAGGGCTCTGTCATGGATTGCTCCTGACGGGAAGCATGCTGTGCTCTCAGAGTGTCCATCTCTACACCACTGAGCTACGTCCTGCAGAGCACAGTTACTTCAGCACAGCTGTGGGTGTCCTTCTCCCCTAAGAGGAATTCTGCACCTCTTGAATGCTGCTTATCCGCTGGGAAGTGTCAAACATGTCCCAATCTATCAACAGGGAAATGTCAAAGCCAGACAAAAATACCAGCAAGAAAATGTTTCATTTCAAAATCCCATAGCAGGAGTACCAGTGGTCAGCACTTAATCACCTTCCCCAAGCCCAGGTGCATCAGCTCCCACTGCAAATGGTGCCCAAATGCCACCAATGCCAGTCATGTCAAACCTCTCATGAACACCAGTGGGAGCTTACAGATGAACCTGATTTCCCCTCCCTCCCACCCAAGCTTCCCTTTAAATATCCCTGTTTGTAAAGGACTTTTATTTGCCATTATATATATATATATGTGTGTGTGTGTGTGTGTGTGTTTTGGAGGCTTCTTGTGTTTGTCCTGATAATTTTGTCTATTGCCTCAGAGGCCTGGCCCCATACCACCAGCAGTGGCAGTTTTAATGGCAGATTAAACAAAATATTGCAACAATAAAATGTTTGCTAAATTATATACCAAGTTGTCAAATGCTATCAAATACAAGTCCCAACACTGACAAACAACTGCCCTGCACTATTGAAAACCCTGAGCCATTTCACTGCTTTTGGGATCTTATCTTTCACACTGCAGAATCACTGTTGCTGTCAGCATAAACTAACTTGCCACGCTTTGTGGCTGGATCAGACTAGGAGGTTTTTGCCTTTGTTTCCCTTGGCATGTGGGAAGCCCCAGACACACTCTAAACTCCTTTCTCACTCCAACTGATGCTTGAAAGCCATACCCATATTTAACTCTGCAGTTCACAAGCCCAGAGAAGGCACATGGTCTCTCAGTGGTGCTCTGCAATACAGGTTATGCTTGGACACACACATAGCATAATTTTTACAGCTGTTTTGGTGCTTCTGTTGTTTCCCCTCAAACTTCACAGTAACTAAGAACAAACACCTATTGATCAGTGTACCTGTGCTGATAGGATGCTCAGACAGAGTTGCCATGTGATCCCAAAGCACCATCAGTAAATAACCACAAATAGATTCCTTGCCTGACCTGTTTGGCCACCAAATGATACACTCGCTCCTGTAAGACTTTTGAGGAACTGCGAAGACTTCAGAAAAATGAGAAAAGAGTAAATGAAGCACGGAGAAGATCAGCACAATGCAGAAAAGGCACTGGGGGTGCAACACACACTCATCCCCAGCCATAAGCAACTGGAAGAAGCCATGGGGAAGTGACACAGACAGGGAATCGTATGTATCCTGTTGTGGAGGTTTGCACCAGTAGGTCCACCAAGACAGCACTGTGGCTGTCTGCAAGAAAAGAAAGTCTGCATTGCAGCCAGCACTGTCTTGCAGGCTCACAGCTCAGATTTCCTGCTTTCATCCACCAGCTACCCGGTTCAACCCCTCACACCAACCAAAGGCTGCCACCACTCTGCCGAGCCCAGGCCTTCCTCCCTGAACTCTCCCTGCTGAAGAAGCCCAGCCAGTCTAATGTTCTCTGCAAAGTATAAAGCAGCACAAGCTGAAGATCTCTGTGGATGGTGACCCACAGCTGACAAGCAGTTCGTGCGCCTTTTGGAGTCACGTGGGACGGTGAGGTTTCAGCCCTCAGAAGTTACATAATTCTCATTGTGAAGGAAAGTGCAAAGCAATAAACAGCTGCTGTGAGCAGCCAGAGTGCTCCAGAAAGCATCTCAGGGCCTTTTTCTGCTGCTGGTTCCGCTGGGGTGAATGTCGAGTGGGGCCAGAGAGATAGCAGAATTTCCCCTATGCAACTGGGACCAGAATTCAGCCCAAGCAAAGTTATAAAAAACCTCACAGGAGCCATTTGCCTTGAGCATGCTCCCTTCTCCATGAGTCCTGTTCCCATTACACACAAGACAAAGAGAAAAGTCAGCAAACCACAACACAGGAAAGAATGTCTTCCCAGCCTCATCAGGACTGAGCTCCGAGAAGCAGCTGCTGCTGCAGCTCCTGCTGCTGCTGTTTTCCTTAACCTCATATTGCTACCACTTGATGGGAGGGGAAAAGAGGAGGCCAGTGAGCATTTCTGGGGGTGGAAGGAAGTGATGTGATTCCAAGACTTGATTCTGCTCCTGCCAGCTTGGGAGAGAGTCCTTCTGGTTTAGCAGAGCTCTGTGTCAGCATAGAAAGAGTGAGCATGTTAGAATTGTGCCTACCCAATCTGAAGTATTTCACTGCTGTTTGTGAAGACAGCAAAGAGCAAGATGGGCTGGAAATCTTTGCTTTCCTAAGAGGCTCCCAGTGACAGTGGAAGCCGGAGCCCAGAGAAATGAAGCAGCACAACCCTGACATATGGGGTGCCACTCTGCCCAGTCACTTCAGCAGCCAAATATCAGGAGGGCAGTTATGTCTGTCCTAGAGCAAATGTGATTCACAGCTACTGCTAAATTCACTGATGGGAGCCCACATGGATCAACCCAGCGTAATATACAGCAGTCATGCAGTTTTGCAGTGAAAGTTAAACCCCAGCACTACCCAAACAGTAAATATTTTTATTACCACATGTACACAGAGACAAGGCAGCAGGACCCAAAGCCTTTCATCCCTGCTGAAAGTGACAAAGTGAAAAGCACAAAGCTGCTCCTTGTCCTGTTCCACATGTACACACACACCCCATGCACATTTGCCTCCATTACAGATTAGCTGAAGGCAGCAACTCTGGAGATTCCGGAGCAAGAAGAAGAAACATTATTACTGATGCTGGGTTTAGTCTGAATATGGTGTCAGGGGAGTACAAGACCAATTAAGTTTGTAGGTCTCTAAATCTCTATCTCTTGAGCTAATGATGGCCCTGTACATGGCCCATGGCTCACAAATGTGACACTGATGTTATTTGGAGGGCTCTTTGTGGTCACAACCACATTGTAGACAACAATTCTTGCACATGGCTAATGATGGCTCTGCAATAAAAGCAAACCCTGGGGCATCTAGTTTGTTGTGGTTTCAGACACGCATGCCCGAGTGTTCATCCACCCCTCTGCTCTCTTCTGAGCCAGCAGAGCATTCAAAGTGACAAGAATCCTCCTCTCCCAAACAATGGGTCTTGCAAGCACGGAAAGGACCTTGACTGGGTGATTCATCCAGGCAAGGAAGGACTAGTTTCTATTATCTGCTCCAGAGGCAATTAGAAACACAGGCAGAGACAGCCCTTCTGAGACAGCCCTTGCTTCAGAGTACTTTTAACATTAATGGACAAGACAAGAGCTGGAATGGGGAGGGGAAGATGCAGAGAAGTGACGGCAAATTTGATTTTAATCCTAGGCCAGCATCTGCGCACATGAGCCAAAGTACTTGAGTCCAAAAGCTTTCATGACCAAACCCATTAATTTCATAGCTAGCTTTTGTCCTATGAAACTACAGGTGAAGTCTGCATCAATATTACAGATTTCTATGAAATCATGCCTCAAAACCTTGCCCTTTGATCCTACAGTCATCCATCTAATTCACAAATTCTGTCCACCTGGTGCTACACTATAGTTCTTTCTAAGTCCCTCACCAACAAAAGGGCATGAAGTGAGATTCAGAATCCATGCTCACACTGCATCCAACCACTTCAGATCTCCCTGTAAAGCTCTGGAGATGCTCTGAGCAGCATGAGAGCAAGAAGACCCACTCTCAGCATCCTGGTACTCTTCAGCACAACACAGACAGCAAAGCAGGGCACACAATCCCAGTCATGCTGGGACACTCTTAACAAGGTGCAAATGATAGTCAGGAGCAGGGATATACAACTCGTGAGCAGTGAATAGCTCACAGGAGTCATTTCTGCATTTGAGATTAAAAGGTTCGGTCCTACTACACCTCATACACATTCACAATTCACAGCAGTGTTTGGCCTGCAAGCCCAGACAAAAGTGATGAAATTCTCAATCACTGAACACACACAAACAAAAATCCTAGGTCAGTGGGAATCTTACGGTTTACTTCCTTGGCTCAAGCCCCAAATAAATCAGGTTTAGTTACATGCATAAATAGACTGCAAATGACAAGCTGCTATGGCTTTTTCTTCCTGTTAACTGTACATGTTTTATGTCAAATAATCATTATCCATTAGCTATGCCTTGTGTTTTATGAAGAATTTTTTCTTGGACTGAAGGAAGGAGAATTGGTTTTCCTGAATTTTTTTTTTCCTGACAAAAGTAAAAGCAGGCAGAAAAATATCAGACAAAATAGAAACAAATAAAACCTGGTTCAAATAATCTAGGTATGTCTAAAGCAGAATAAAAATTTGCTTTGGAACATTCCAAGCAATTATACCTGGGTGTAAGCAAATCACAGCACTGGCTGCAATATAACCACAACAAAGAAAGATGCAAAGGCAAAATACCAACAGATTATGTTCTGAAAACAATGAAAAAATATTGCTTACAGGCAGTTGGAGATTATGAGAGGTGTCATGTAGATGATGTGGTCAAATTATGAGGGAAGGAAGTCAGACAGCAGAGGAGGAAGACAAATAGACACAGTCACTTTTAAATATACATGCAGAGAAATCAGCACTGTCTAAGGAACAAAGCCAATACTTTTGTTCAGACAGCAACTTCTCCCAGCTGACCTGCATCAGGTTCTACATCTTACAATGATCTGAAGTCTGGCTGAGGTAGGTAGATGTTCTTGCTTTGAGAAAATGGAGTTCAGCAGAGGTTTAAGTCAGTCAATACAAAATTTTCAAACACAATTAAGTTAGGTGATAGAATATATGTTCAGACACCTATTTTTGCCAGCACTCTGATTTCCAACCACAGCAATGTTGTTTAGCCACTCTTCCCCTCCCCACACACCGTGCAAAACCAGCACCCAGAATGGCAGTGGACCAAGATGGAAGAAGGAGAGATAAGTGGACAGAGAGAGGAGCTGCAGAAGTTCCCACAGGTCCGGCTCCATCCTAATGCTCTTGGGCTGGGACTACATGGGGCACAGAAAGAAGCAGAGGGCTGCAGTGAGACCCTAAGGCAAAAAATACTTGCTCCCACTAGTACTTGTAATTCATGAGTGCTAAATTAAGTTAAATCATTGGCAAGGAAATCATCGGGGGGGAGGAGGGGCAGGCAAATAATGTGTTTACCAAATGCTCTTTGTTTTCTTTAAATATGGCATATTGTGGAAAAAAACCCAAGATGCGTGGAGATCAGCAATTCCCTATAGTTGCCTTAAATTATAGAAGCTGACCTCGAATAGCAGCTCCTGAAATACCTTTTGTTCTGAGAGCTTTTTGACTTGCCTAAAACAAATCAGGAAGGATCAACCTGTTTCCCTCCTGGCACTTTCCACCCACACAAAACTGCCTTTTCAAGGGCAAGTTGAGGAAGGGGACACAGACCCAAAAAACAAAATCAGGAAGGGGATTGGACAGGGTAGCTAATTCCCATCTAATCAGAGGTTGTGCGCTTTCCCACCAGCTCCTTACCAGTGACATTCACCTCTGGAGCAAGGCTTACCAAATTTAAAGAGGCAGCTGCAAAATGGATTACAAGTAAGAGATTGGGCACTTTGTACTGATGTCTTTACCAAAGTTGCTGTTGACACAGATGCTCTTGGAAGGACAGGAGACAAAGTAAAACTGGCATGAAAGGCAATATTGTTGTGGGCCCAAAGAGACAGGAGTGCCACAAAGAGGGACTATGCAGAAATTCAGGGGGAAGATGGGAAGCGGAGAAAATGTAGTTAAGCCAAACTCTCCAACAAATCAGTTATAAACCAAGAAAACCAGCCAAGATTTTATCAATACATTTCTGCTGCCACGATCTGTGCTGAAGAAAAGGAAACATTTTCCCAAGGCTGTGCAGCTAATTTTTCTCAAAACCCAAACAATTTTTAGTAAACATCCCAAACATAAGGAAAAATTAAAAAATAATTTTGTCTATCTCAGAGTCAAAAATAATCAAGAAATGTCTTCATATTTGGTAAATTTAGAGAACAGACAGCTCTGAAGCTCAGACCCGTCATGTCAAGCATTGCCACCAGCAGATATTTATGGCAGGTACAAGTCCTTATTTTAAAAGGGTTTCTATTTGTTGCATTAATAAACAACCATAATGATGCTACCAGGCACTGTTATAATTAGGAAACACTAGAGGTCAGTCATCCTTTTTTCTCTGCAAGTGCAATTCAATATGATTACAAACAACAGCTGGATGTTAACAAGAAGGCAGGATGAAAGGGAGTTGTTTACATACTCAAGCACAAATATGTCACTACAAGACCTGACGGTCAAGCAATCAAGTCCCTAACTGGGGCTGTCCTCCACAGTCCGGGATGGGACTGAAACAAGTTCTCCGTGCACCTGGACAACACAAGCAAATGGAGCAACCAAAGCAAGTCAGAACTCCTCAATGATCCGTTATGTTTGGCTCAAGAGCTCTGACTATTTAAAGGCAAAAATGACATCTTTGCTATCCTAAGTGACTTGATCTTACTGTGTGCCATAGGAGAGGCAGGTGTGCCAACTGCTGTGTGTACTGCCTTACCTCACGCAGAGAGTGACTTAGTAGAGAACAGGAACAATTTTGGTGCTTCAGTATGGTACTTTCAAGTCTTCCACTATGCCTCCAAACAACCTCAAGCCTGCATAACTCGAAGTATGACATAAGAGACAGCACAAGATTGCAGACTCTGGGCAGCCACCTCTGCAGCCAGTGAATGTCCAGTTCTCCCAGCTTCAAGATATTTGTTCATTTAAGCAGCCCCAGAGACAAGGAAGTCCTAATGTGGCTCTGGCATGGTCAGGCAATCCTAAGGAGGATGATGACTAGTCTCCCTCCCACACATGCTGCTTTTCCCTTTCATCATGCCAGCTTTTCGGGCATCTAAGGCTCAGTGGCACTGCTCTGATCTTGCCTATGCTATGGAGTTAACATAAAGGGCTGCATTCAACTTCAGGCACAGAATAACTGTAGGAAAACAGCAAGGTTTTTTTTTCTAATTGGCAGCATATATATCATACCAATAACTTCATCAGAAGATGATCTTTTCCATCTGATGGTTGTTGCCTGCAGGATTAAATCCTCACAGACTTTGCCTGGCAGAATGAAAAGGAAAAATCATGCCCCAATAAAGTCATTGCAGTAACACACACTGCATAAGGAGAAAGGTTTGTTGTCTTCCAAATTACCTCCTACTGATGTGTGATTACATCTTTCTGTGGGGAAGCAAAACAAAGCAGACTTGAAGTCACTTTTGTTCACCCAGGCTGACTTTGGAGACAGGACCTGTCATCCAGCTCACTACAGGGTCGCAGGATTAAAGCCTGGTGTTTTCACAGAGCCAGTAAGTACTTCACTCCCAGCATTAGACAGCTAACTAAGACTGAAGGCATCCAGCTCCAGACTGGCAGGGCACCAGCAAAGGGAGGCAATTCCCAAGCCATATGGGGATATTCTGGGGGTTTTTCTGGGGTTTCTCCCATTAGAAATTGGAGCCAGAATTCTTCACAGATATATATCAGCATGGATCCAATTCTAAAAAAAAAAGGTGTCCACTGCATTTACAGATTTACCAGCTGCTCCTGACTAGCTTCCTGCCTTCTCCCTACCTGATATATGCTGACCCTTTTCAACATTAATGAGTTTTCAACATTATCTAGCTCCTTCCTGATGAACTGTCCCAAGATTCAGAGTCTATCCACTCAGTTGATCCTCCCTGCCTCCATAAAGCTCCTTGTGTTGTGCCAGATGTCACAAAATACAGCTGGGACTAAATACACCTCAGCCAGCATAGGACCTATGACTCCCAAGATCTGGCACCCTAATATTACCCGTATGGATTGCAATGCAAGCTCATTGAGACCAAAAGCAGCTTTGCCACCACATTGTCACAGACACAGACAGAGGAGCAGGGATAGATTCTAAAACCACTCAGGGGCCCAAGTAACTCTCACTACAGCTTTTTACTAAAGAGGAACTCTGGTATAACTCTCAAAGCTCATAAAGATTCAGTTTTTGCTTTCAGTTACATTTTCCCTCTGGAATCCAAATACACGACTTTTGTACTTCAACCATGATTAGGTCCAGTTTTGTGGACCATTGTAGTGAGTGGACAGCACCTGAAACAAAATAAAAGACCTGTAGCTTGCTAGAAGAAAACACATTAGGACCAACGATGATTAGGTCCAGAGTACTGGAGAGGAACTTGCTTACATGATCAACTTCCTATTGCTTGAAGATAAGTAACTAAACAAATATTCTCTGCTTTTATTTCACCAAATACAGTATGAATTATAACAGCACAGCCAATAAAGTGCATTCTGAAATACAAACAAAAAGTAGCATAGGAGCACACTGTAGTGATTGCTAGGGGTACTCGATGTCATTGCAACAAGGAAAGTACACTGTAGAAGACAGAGAACCCATACTGCAATCACCAACATTCATTGTTAGAGGGAATTCATTATGGGAACTGGGCATAGTGACAGTACCAGTAATTTCTAGAAAGCCTGGCGGGAATGAATTTGAGAACTAACACTAGCCCCCCACAGAGCTCTTTCTAGACACAAAGGTTACATCAGGAACAAGCTCTAAGCAAAAGAAAAACAAAACAATGATCACATGGTGTGTTAGTGTATCTTTTAGAAAGGCAGAATGCCTTTGATCTTCAGCTTCTTTTGCTCTAAAAACAGATTCACTACTTCATGATACTTTTTTCCTTCTTGAATATGGGAATATACATCCTGAGTGATGGTGGCTTTTTGCCTCATGTAGGCTGTGCAGAGGGCCTTAGAGACTGATCAGTTCTCCCAACTGGGAAATAGCACAATGAAGACTTCATACCAGGTTTGTGGGCAAGAATCACAAAGTCTTCCATCTTTCCTAGTACCCAGTCCTGTAGGTAACCCAGGATGTATTAGATAACACAGCCATCACACTGTGGAAGACTAACAATTTACTCCTTGAGTTAAACCCCTGGCTGTCAAGCCAGAGCAGCACTCCAGAAGAAACAGAAATTTGTGCCTTCTGAAAAACACCTGTGGGTGTACCAGTTTACCACTTGCTTTGCTAGTGCTTGCTATAACATGCCTACACATGTGAGCTTAATCATACCCCCTGGCCATACCTGAATTTGGCTGACATAGGATTAAAGAAAAACATTTGACAACCGATTTTAATAATCTAACTCAAATGCAGGTTTAAACATCTCCAAAAAAGCTGAGCAGAAATAAGTTTTATAAAACCTCGTTCTTACAAGCCAATCTGTAAAAAAAGCAGGCACAAGCAGTCTGGTCTTAACTTTAGGTAGGTAGGTCTGCGTGGTCCTGGCACTGCTAAGTCCCACAGTGACATCTCTGCACATAGCCCAGGTTTTGACACAAAACTCCATGAGTGCTGGGAGCACTGACCAACATCTCCTCAAACCCAATACTCACAGCCCACACCCCACACTCCACAGTCTGAAAGCGACATGATTTCCCATGATTTGCTTGTATGTGCAACTAAACCAGGTTAAAGCTGCGCCCCTAAATTCTCCACTTGAGAAACGTTCACATTTTGGGGAGCAAAAATAAGGAATTTGCCCCACACATCATGTTTGCCATTAGCAGAAATCGTCTGGGAAGACGGGGGCAAAAAAACCTTCCTGCTGCTGCAAGGAGTCACTGAAGGGTGAATAAACGTTTTTAAATGCGACTGTCACTTACTTATCCAGAACGAAGTAGAGATCAAAGGCACCGTGACAGGAGCGCTGCTCCTCTTGCTCTTCCTCCTCCTCCGGCCGGGCGCAGCAGGTTAGGCTCCCCATTGCCAGCAAGAAGCAGCACAAAAATGCCGCTTTCTCCACACTGCTCCAGCAACTCGCCATCTTTTCCCTTTCCTTAATTCTTCCTCCTCCCCCAGTTTCTCTCTCTCTCTTTCTCTCTCTCTCTCTCTCTCTCTGCAAACGTTCCAGGCACTTCAGAAGCACCAAGGGCAGAAAAAGAAAAAATCGAAACAAAAAAAATCACAAACTTCAGGATCTCAGCTCAACCCTGAGAGCTCAAGGCAGCCCTGCCCGCGGGGCGCCGGACCGCTGGCTCACGGCTGGGGGCTGAGCCCAGGCGGATGGTCCCCAGAGCCCAGTCCCCATTCCCCGCCGCCTCGGCGGCTGCCCCGAGCGGCTCAGCCCCGTCCCGCAAGGAGAAAAGAGGCTCCTCTCGCAAAGGCCAGAGGCAGGAAGGGGTAGAGGGAGGGGAGCGGGAGGAGGGAGACAGGATCTTATGGGGGCAAGCTGAACTGGGACTTTCCTGTTCCGGGATACCGAGATAGTAAAGGCTGCTGCGGGCGAGGGACGGAGGTTAAGGACCACTGCCCGGCGCTGCCAGGGCACAGGGGGGGTGTTCCTCCCTCCTTCGATCTCGGACTGCCCGCGGGGCAGGACAGCGGGGAGCCGGGCACGGGACTCCGCCGGTGGCGAGCAGGGAGGCAGGCCGGGGGCAGCGGCATTCCAGCTACATTCCGGAGCATCGCTGCGCGTCCTGCTGAGCCTCTCTCCCGCAGGCTCGGGAACGGCTAGAGCCATGAGGCAGCAGCGCCTGAGGGGAAAGAAGTTAATGTAGGAGATGGGCGTCATTGCAAAAACCCGTGACAAACCAGAGGTGGGGGGACAACGCGAGGGGGCACTTATGAAAAAACTAGTTGCAGATTAGTGCAATTTAAAAGGTTATTGCCTGGGGGTGGGGGTAGGGGCAGGTTTTCACGGCCTTTTAGCGCTACAGCAGATTGTTTCTCTTCCGTGGAAAACTTGGTTTATTCACACTGGAGTCTGGACACATCCTGCGGGAGATGAGTAATGATGAAACGAAATCTCTTAATGGAGGCTTTGCACAGTAGCATAATCACTCCCCGCCAGATACACACAGGTTATAAAGCGCTGCCCTAAAGAGCTGGCCCAACTCATCTGGATACTGTCTCCAAAGTTGGAATAATTAGTGGCTTTCAGCCGCTTCCCCCTCCCCCACACCCTCTGCAGACCCTAATTAATGAAAAGAGCCACGGGGAGGGATGCGAGCAGAGTCACTTTGCATGACAGAGTTGGGGTAGACATTTCTCTCTCGGGGCGAAGCTTTGGAACGCGAGTCAAAGTGGAGGGAATCCATTCCCTGTGGTGTGCTGGCGCGCTGCCTGACCGGGCAGAGACCCCCCAAATATCCAGCGCTTCGCCGAGGCCTCTTCACCCGGGAAGCCGAACCATAACGCTCCAGCTGGGAGCCGCTTCTAGTGCCAGCAGTAAAAAATCACACCTCCTGGCCCGGACAAAGCCGATATCCGCGGGGAGTACGGCCCACTCGGGCAGGCTCGGCCCGCTGCCCTGGGAGGGGGGCGCAGGAGGGGCCGTGGGCGTGTGGGTTGTTTCCCCCCAGCACACGGCAGCTCTGCCCTGGGCCCTGCCCGCTCCGCCGTAGGTGTGCGGCTCCACTGGGGAACGGTGGGATGCTCCACGCAGCCGGCGGGCCCTTTCCCTCTGTGCCCGGCGAGGACACGCGGGGACGCGGCGCGCCTGTCCTCTCCGCGCACAGCCCCTTTCCCCATCAGACCCAGCGCCCCCTCCAGCAGCCTTGGCGTGTTTTGTGCGGTGTAGGCTGCCGCCCGCATGTCTGAAATAAAGCTTGCACTTCGGGGAAAGTATCTCGGTCTCAGTTCGCTGTTTCTGTGCTGGACCGAGTTCAGACACATCCAACCGCGGCGGCGGTCGGGGACTTATCAAGGAGAGATTAGAGGGTCCACCGGTTTTCAGCCGCTCGCCTGGTTTAACTATGCACAGCTAAAAGCTGAATGCACTTCTTGAGCTCACCACTTGAAAGGTTTTTGCACACTGGCCAGTTGAGACCCAGCGATTACTTAGATCATGGAGAAATACAAGAAACCCACATCCTCCCTGGCGACATTCACAAGGAATGAGCAAGCGGCTGCTCAGCAGCAAGAATCTCCCCTTTCCTCCCGCTCCACCGGGCCTCAGCCTCGCCGATGCCCACAAGTGTCCACAGTTCCCGTGGTCCCCGGGAGCCCTCGCCAGCCTCTGCCCGAGGCAGCCGTCCTTCCCCGCACACACTGCGGCCTTTCAAGATGAAATAAAAATGCTGATAGCTTCATATTCCCTCGGTGCCTCGTGAACATCAGATTGTTTCACAAAATAATGCGACAGACTTCCTTGAAGTCTCCAAAACAAAGTAAGGCACTACCGAGAAAATTTTCACTTTCTGCCAATGTGCATTGCCCTTCTCTGATCTCTAACATGTCCCCTGATTCTGCGAAGAGAGATGGCCGGCTCATCTGCCTCTTCCAAAGGGCCTGGCGAGTGGGGCACATTTTAAGGCTAGGTAAGTGTACGCAAAAACAAGGATGCGGCTAGGTTCTGGCAATGTCAGTGCTGAGCAAAAACACCCTGGGGAATGTGAGGCTGCGTCTTCGCAAGTGCCCCTTCTCTGCTCCTCTAGCCCCTACGAGGAGGGCCGGTCGCTGCGGAGGCTGTCGGGCTGCCTCTGCAGAGCCGCCTCCCAGCACCACAGCCTCCTATTTTAAACAAAACATGTTTTCCGGTCGGCGCGAGCCCCTCCGGTGGGTGCCATACACACTGGGCAGGCCCGCCAGGTTCGAAGCCGGAGCGAGGTTTGTGTGGGGTCAGCGCTTCTGCCCACAGGAGGGGAGCCAGCAGGCAGGGCGGGCCGGGCCGGTGACCCGGGCTCCTTTGATTGGGTCTTGCTCGAAGGAAAATCAGACCAAGCACCAGCAGACTCTAAGGTGCGGGTCTTACCCTGCCTGGGGCACCAGGTTACCTCAACGCACTGTCTCACAGTGGTTCAAGCTCTAAGAGGCAGGTCACAACATCTCTTCTAATGCCTTCTGTCGCTGTTTGCATAAAGGCTGCAAAAAACATAAACTCTTGCGATATGAAGTGCAGTGGAAATTGTCCATCTCGGTTTCCTGACACCTGCACCCCAAGTCAGCAAGTGTTTCCCAAGAATTATTAGGAGATGTCAGTGGCACGCAGCCCCGTTCCTGCGAGGGCAGTAAGATGCAGAGCTCCCAGGGCGGCCGGGCAGCTCCCAAAACCCCCGCTGTCCTCAACAATGTGGTTCGTTCGTCCCGAGCTGAATTTTAAAAGAGAACACAAACCCTTGACTTCATCCTCTATAATCCCTGTGTCACAGAACACGGCGAGAGTGGTTTGTTCTCATTATTGGTATAAGATTACTCTTTAATTGCAGCAAAAATCCATCCTTTCAAAAGCATTAAAGGGTTGACGTTTCTTTTTCTGATACAAGCCCATATTCAGATTACAGGGACACTAATCAAATAACCCGGGTTATTTCATTTGTCAACATGTTCATAAAAATTTTCTACCAGGCGTTAAAGGCATTTATATGGAACGACATCTTTCAAAAGCAATGTTGCTAGTCCAGATTTAGGGAATATTTGATTATGACAAGACGTTTGATGGTTTTATTTTACATACCAGCTGTGCCACAAATCGTTTCATACCTCAAAGTCCCAATTTTTACCCTGCGAGGACTTTCGATGAAGCAGTAGTTTTCATTTTAAGCCGCTCTTGTCAATACTTGCAGCTCCTGGAAGAGCCTTACATTCAAAAGTGTTGTTAGATGACCTAAAAGGACAATTGGGAAGGCGGCTTTGGAGATGGTTTTGCTTTGTTTATTTCGTATGTGTGTGTGCTTTTTTCCCCCAACTTTAAAAGAAACTCCTCGTTTTATGGTACCGTTACAAGGGGGAATACCATCCACCTTCTGACTCCCCCTCGCTGCGGTCCGCAGCCGCCCCGGGTTGCCCTGTGCCTCGGCAAGGGCTCCGGGCCCCCGCGGGCGGGGGTGGCAGCGGGTCCCGGGGGAGGGGGCCGACTGGCTGCCGGCGGGGGTCGGGGGCAGGAGCTGCGGTAGGCGTTTCCCGGGGTCTGCTCTGGGCGGGGAGCCGCGGCGGGGGAGGAGGGTGCCGGCGTGCCGGGGCGGTGCGGCGGCGGGGGGCTGCCGGCGCTGCTCTTGGGGGGCCGGGCGGCCCCGGAGGTGGGGTGAGGTAAGGTAAGGTAAGGTGAGGTGAGGGCTCCGCGGGCACTTGTCCGTAGCGGGATCCTGGAAGAGGGAAGGGGCGCGGCGGGGGCCCCGGCGCCGCAGAGCCCCTGTCCGCGGGGAGCCTGCAGCGGGACCCCCAGGTGAGCGGGGCCGGGGCAAAGGGGCTGGCGGGGGGACCCGTGCAGGGGTCTCGGGGCGGCCCCTGCCCCTGCCGAGCGCGGCGAAGCGGCAGCCGCGCCGTCC